>CANYBF010216306.1:0-18467 GCA_948192965.1 Dalechampia spathulata | reverse complement strand
AAATTGATATGTTAAGGATAATATTCAAATTGATGATAATAATATAAACATGATGTTAATATGTTATGTTATAATAATGATGCTGATATTATATATGACGTGCAATGCTTAATGATATTGACATTTAAATAAAGATTAAATGATTGATTTAGATAACAATTTTAAAATATACTAAGGTGAGTTGATTTGAACATGATTATGATGATATAGTAAATATGCATGAGATATTAAAATAAGTGGAATAAAATTATGAATAGTGCTAAAATGATTATTAATGATAATGGTATATAAATAATGACATCATGATATTATATTTGCAATATTTAATGATGTCTTAAGAATTTTTTTATACGATGATTATTTGTCATTATTAAAATTATGGGATTATATGTAGAAGTAAATTGGATATATTGATATATGATTTTTGTGATATTTGATATTTATGCTATACTAGCACCACTGAGTTTTATACTTAGCGTTTATCATTTGATGAACGTAGGAACAAGCAAAACCGGAGAGCAGAATCGTTAGCAACATTAGCAACTGGACAAATAATAAAGTTATTGGTAATTGGTGTGGTTTTCATCAGACTTCAATTCTACAACAATCGTGCAACTAATAAATAAATAATCTAGCAGTAATTAAAATATGTTTGACATTATTTTAAATAATTGAACATATTATAATGTTGATAACGGTTTATGACGAACTTTAATCATGTGAAATATTAATGTATGAATGTTGTTATTTAAAATAAGGAGACGATAGTATGTTAAAACTTGGGAATGTTAAAATGATTTGAATTTAATAATTTGTTTGATTATTTTTTAAAAAAAAATTTTCCGCACTTAATCTTAAATGATAAAAATCCCTTATAGGATGATTATTAGTTTTCTTGAATAGAGAATTAGTAATCATGCTACGGTAGTATGTTACATAGTGGAAAGACGTGACACAATAGCTTTGTTTATGTAGAAACCCATACTATCTTCATATTTCATGGTTAAGGCTTCCATCAAACTTGTATGAATCCAAAATCCTTCTTTTGAAAGTTTTTCAACATCAAATGCTTCTTCTTCTTCTTTTTGAAAGCCAAAAGAATGTTTCATCCCTGAAGGACCAATAACATCTTTTCCTTTAGAGTTATCTTTAGTAGGAATATTTTCCTCAGCATTCTATATTTTTTGAACAGAATCCTCAATTCTTTCAAAGAATCCTTCTACATCAACAGGTTCTTCTTCTTTTAAACTCTTCACCACACTTGTCCATCCTGTTGACTTGATAGACTCAATAGGCTCATCTACATGTTCTTAATTACTTGATAGACTTAAGACTTGATAGACTCAATAGGCTCATCTTCTAGACTTGGCAAATCATCATTGGATAGTAACATAATATCATCAGAAAAACTTCTCAAGGCTTCTTCTTTTTCAGATGCAGCCTTTTCTCCTGTGGGTACCTGCATTTCAATGTTAGGAAAATTTTCTTCTTGTTCCTTTGTTAGAACTGGCATTCCTGTAAAGGAATTGGCTTGAATCTTTTATGATTCAATAGTTCTTTAAAACTCGTTTTGTCTAGCTTCTTTGGATAATTAGATGACCAATGTCCTGGTTGCTCATAAAACCAGCAAATAAAATCTTTTAAAATCTTTACTTTCTTTATCGTCATCTTTTGACTAGAGCCAGAGCTCTCATTCTCTTCCTTCTCTTGCTTCGAAGGACATTATTTTTTAGAATGTCCCTGCCTTTTGCAAAACTAGCATAACTTATTCTTTGCAACAGGATCCACCTATAACATCAGATAATTCATAAGAAAGAGAATCAGCTATTAGATTTTTATTTGAAGGAATATATTCAATATCAAACTTGTAATAGCTAAACCATTCTTGCAACCTTAAGAGTCTTAATTGTCTAGCCTCTTTAAAGTTCAGATTCATAAAATGTTTAATATATGTAGAATCTATTATTAAAATAAACTTTTTAGTAGCTAAGAAAATGTAAAAAGCTTTTATACCATTTTTAACAGCTAACACTTCCTTTTCATGAATTGGATAATTTATTTCTGACCCCTTAAAAGTCCCAAACCAATACTTACAGATTTTTTCTAGTTTTCTTCCTTTAATTTTAAGGACTGCTCCCCAAAAAATATCCGAAGCATCTGTCTCCAAGACTAACTCATCTTTATCTGATGGTAAATTTAAATAGGGTAAATTTTTCATTTTTTCTTTTACCATAATAATAGCCTGAGTGTCTTCATCTTCCTAATACCAAGGATTTTTGTTTGATATTTTCTTTGATATCCTTCCAAGGTATTTGGATAGATCTTTTATAAATTACCAAGCATAGTTAGCAAGACCACAAAATCTTTGTACTTGCTTTCTATCTTCTAGTTTACCAGGAAACATAGAAATTTTTTCAGAAATATGGTTTTGCAACCATACTTTCCCTTTAGAAATTTCTATCCCTAAAAGCTTAATTTGTTCTTTGAACCATTCTATCTTTATTTCAGATAGCATCATTCCTTCTTATTTGAATATCTCAGTCAATTGTTCTAAATGACTCACATGTTCTTCTTCATTTTGACTAACGACTAATACATCATCTATATAGACCACACAAAATCTTTTTAATGCCTTAAATGCATTATCCATTTTACGTTGAAAAATACCTGGGGTATTGTTTAATCTGAATGGCATTACCAACCATTCATACATTCCTTGTGGAGCACTATACACTATGATAAGAATAGATTCTTCTTCCATTTTAATATGCCAGTAACCACTTTTTAAATCAAACTTTGAAAAAAAAGAGGGTTATTTTAGACTTATCCTATCTATTATATCTCCAGCTATAAGAATTTTGTAACCATCATCTTTAGTTGCCTAGTTTACTTGTGTATAATATATGACCATTCGTGCCTTTCCTCTAACTTTTTCTACATGATTCATGACCATAAAAGCTAGGCTAGAATGTTGACTTAGACTATTTCTAATTAAACCTTTTTCTAGCAACTCAGGAATCTATTTTTTAAATTCCTTTATCATTTCTTTTGTGTAGGTGATATTTTTAGCTCTTATGATAGTTTCAGGATTCTTCAATTCTAACTTGGCTTTTATACCATTTAGAACCCAATTTTAGCAGATCTTCACTAAAATTATTATCAAGCTTTATAAGAAATTTTTTTCATTTAACTTCAAGTGATTGTACACTTTGTACAATATGATTTATCATACCTTGTGATTGACATAAATTTTCATACCAATTGATATCATTTACACTAATGTTCTCAGTATCTTCATTTGAGTTTTCTAGATTAAATAATTTTTTTATCCAATGCTCACCATACTGGGCTTGCACTCTGAATGCTTGTTCACAAGGATAGGACCTACAAAGATTAGATATTTTAATAGGATAAAACCTAAATTTTAGTTTTGATTTAGGTGTGTGTAACATTGAAATTTTATGACCTGCAAAAATGATATGATCAATATCTTGGACAAAAGGACAATTTTCACATTGAAAATTGAAAAGATAATTCTATATATGAACTATGACTTAGCTTTTTGATTATAATAACCTTCAAATTGAAAAGACAATTCTATATATGAACTATGACTTAGCTTTTCGAGGTTATACAATTTATGAGATGCTAAGGAATTTGATGAAACCATGTTCCATAATTCCTTAAATGGAATGGTACATTGTTGAGAAATTATTTCTAATTGCTCCATAACTTTAGCAATACAAATTAAATGATTTATCATTCTAATGCTTTCCTGACTCTCGTCTTCATCTGCAAAGATAAGTAGACTAATATCACATCTTAAATCGAGCACTCACTTTGCATCCATAAATTGATTTATATATTTTGTTTTATATGTTATAAGTGAGATATTGATATGAAATTATGCCAATGATGATGATTATTTGATGAGATTAGAGTTTATAGCAATAATGTTAAAATGAGAAATTTTGAAGAAACCACTAAACGGAACCACTAAACGATGATTAATTAATGATTTCGATATTAAGAATATTTGATATGATTAATTAAGTTTATCTAAGATAATTTTTTTAACTTAAGTTAACTAATATAGAAAAGATAGTAAAATAAAATTTGGAATTATTTATGATGTCATAATTGAGTAATTATGATGTAAGCATGATGCGTGATTATAAGTGTAATTATAATTCTAATGTATTAGAAAATGAAAAATTATGTATTAATAATGTATTAATAAAGGTATATGATATTATGTTAATGTTAGAAAAAAATAAAATTAGTATTTTTAATAATGGTGTCATAATTTGGTAAAATGATGTCATAAATAGTTAATGAATAAATTAATGGTATGTAAGTAGATAAATAAATAAATATGTAATTGAAATAATATTAGTTAGTGGAGATTTTAGTTAATATATTATATTAGAAATGGGATTGGTAATTATGTTAGTGGTGTAAGAAATTGTGTTAGTGGGTTTGGAAGTTGTGTTAGTGGATTGAGAGAGATAATATAATATTGGTATTTTAGAGATAGTGGAAAAAGATGAAGGATGTTTATTATAAAATAAGGTGTATTGGGGTATGTATAGGGTATTAAAATACATGCATATGAGTGTTGATTGGTGGAATTTAAATTATATATGTATAATTATATGTATTAAGGGCTAAAATGTAGTTTTAGAGGTGTATAGGGCTTAATATGGGATTTTTACCAAATGGAACTCATTTCCTTATAACCTAATTTTCATGTCCTTATCCTTCAATTATCATTTGGCCACAACATATCCACTCTCACCCTTCATTTCTCTCTTATCTTTTCATTTCTAACTTATCTTCATCTTGTTCTTACACTTTCTTCTTCTTTCACTTAAGAAAAATGAAACTAGCTTCTTTAAATCCATCGTTTCTCTTCAAACTTCAAGTATAATGGATGATTCATGTGTTTAGCTCAAGCTTTGGTGAAGACCACTCCATTTCCAACTTGATTAAGAAGAGTGCGCATGTATATCTTCATCTAAGCATCAAAACTGCAAGCCTTTTTCTGATTATGCTCATATTGCTCATATTGCATACCTCATGCCTATTCCATGGGCATACTGTTATCATACCAATATGATTATGCTCATATTGCTCTGCTAAGAGTCAGGATCCTTTCATAATTCTATATGGTTACATACCTCATGCTTATTCCATTGGCATTCTCTTATCATAATAATATGACTAGGTCAAATTGCTATCGGATTCTCACCGTAATCCCTCATATGATTGAGCAATGATCACCCCTTTTTGCTTGCCTTAAATGAGAGAATTATGCCTCAAGTTCCTAGTGTAACTCCGGGCTAGTATCCCACATAGGAGATATTGAACTAACCAATCTTCATGGAGGTATAAGGGTAGCAGGGAGCGCTGCTGTGTGCTACGTGTTCACTAACCATTTTCATGTTTTTAGTCCAACATGCATACATGCATACTCATGTAATCTTCTCTAACAAATTTCCTTTTATAGCCATAATTTTGAATGTTTCCTAGTATAGGTCATGTATACATCCTACGTGTTGCATCACGTGCATGCTAACGTATATGCATATTAATCAACTTTATCTTGTAGCCATAACGCCGGACGTTTCCTAGTGTAGTAGGGTTGAGGATCCCAAAAATCATCTTAAGGCCTACACCATGATGATGAGTACAATAGATTTGTTAAATGAGCAAATAGTCCGACTCTTCTTCATTTCTCTGGAAGGACCAGTGCTGGCCTGGTATCACAGTCTCAACAAGGCAACCACGGTCAAATGGAAGCCTATTTGTACTGCTTTCTGTAAACAATATGGGTTTAAATCCTGATTTGATATTACTCTAATGGATCTTAAAATGGTTAAATAGAAAACCAATGAGTCCTTCATGGATTACTTTAGTCGATGGATAGACAAAGCTACACTAGTCAAATAGAAACCATCTAAGTCAGATATGATTAACAAGCTTATTATGGGGTCACTACCACTGTACCAGGATAAGCTGAAATATCAGACATTCTATACTTTCGAGGACATCTACTCTATTGGCTAACAAATTGAGCATACCAAGGGTAAGAAAAAGGAGCCTTCCTTCCTTAAACCTAAAACCACCATATACACTCAAACATAGTAAAAACCTTACTACATTAATGCCTTGCAAACATCAAATCCCATACTCCAAAATACTACCCCATCCTATAGGTTCTCGAATCTTGGAATGTCATTTTCCAAGGTTTTAGGGCATCTCCTCAAATCTAAACTCATTAAGCCACTTGAGCCAAACTTCTAAACACCACCCCCAGCCTCAGTAGATACCAAAACCTACTACCATTATCATCAACATCATGGCTACAACACTGATGATTACCACTCTCTCAGGAGGGTCATTCAAGATCTCATTGATTTAGGTGAGCTTCAAGATCCCAAGAAATCCAAACCATTAACCAAAATAAAATGGTTACCTAACTACCACAAAGCCAATTGCACTTACATGCTTTAATCAGAGTTTCCAAAATCCCTAGTTCTTAACTCCTTTTCTCCCCTTGGCTGTGAGGAGATTGCTCAACTGCTTACTATCAACTTTTAACCCGATGGTGGGTTCAACATTGGTGCCATTAACATATGGTATGATAGTTTAGAGGATGAGTCTGTAGTTACTCAGGGTTCCTCTAAGTCTGAATTATCAGAGAATCAAGGTTCTAAGAAAGTCAAGTCGACTGAGACACCTAAGGTAGCTAAGCTGGGGCCTAAACATCCAAGTAGCAGAAGGGATTAGGTGCTAACAAGATGTTCACTCCTCCCAATCTTGGGAAGAAACTAAAAGCTCTAAAAAAGCCAATTGAGGCTAAACCCACAGGAGATAATGATGTTCCAAGCAATGTTCTGGCTCCATAACATTTATGGGACTTAGTGTCATCCTCCCAACAACATCAACGGGCTTTCATCGAAGCACTCTCTAGCATGAAAATTTCTCCATCTACCTCAATCTTTAGTATGAAGAGTTAGTTAGTGAACCAAGAATTGTAATCTAGCATGATTACTTTCTATGATGCAGATCTACCGACCAAAGGTATTCGCTATAATAAGGCACTCTTCATTAGGGTACATATCATGAACTTCTCCACTCCGTATGTCATGGTTGATGATGGTTTTAGCATCAATGTGTATCCTCTCAAGGTATTACCCAAGCTTAGAATTTAGCTTTCAGACCTGAAACCATCTAAGACTATCATTAAGGCTTATAATGAGTCTAAATGAGAGGTCACTGGTGTCTTTATTGCTACTATTACAATCGGACCAATCGAATTAGTAGTAGAGTTTATACTTCTCAATATTCCAGTGTCATTTACTTTACTATTAGGCCAACCATAGTTCCATCTCCTGAGAGGTATGCCATCCACCTTACACTACAGAATCAAGTTTCTACATGTCGAGGGTATGGTTACTATTGCAGTCAATGATAAGGTTACCCTAGCCTGCATTAGAGAAGATATCCCTCTCATGACTGGTTTCTAGATCGCTGCCATGGAAGAGCATGAATTATACTCATACCAATAGAGTCCTGCTATAGAGAAGATATTACATAAAATGAACTTCGTACCAATTGGGTCCGATAGAATTTGACATCCTTACAGCCATGTGAAAAGAGAGATATTGTATTGGGTTTGACCCCTATACTTCAGATAAGTTGGAAGAGTGTAAGAAGGTTATCTTTATCCAAGGAGAGACATAACATGATCATTCTACCAAGTTACCTAACTCGGATGACTTCTTTGACCAACAGTTTTCCATCTTTGGTAATGTTTATGATCTGTTAGCCTTGACAGTAGTTGAGAAGATCGCTACCACTTCTTACACCATCAGTCCTAATGATGCTTTTTAGATCTTTGGTGATGTTTTTAATCTCACCATCGGCTGCCTTTAGTTAGAAATTACCACAGTCACTGCACTAGGAGCCAAGCTATAGAACTTGGACATGGAGGACCTGCTGCTTCTAAAATTCTACGAAGACATTGCTACTTTGGTGGATAGCACCTTTAATGAAATACTCTATAAGGACACTGATGTCCTAATTTTTATTTTATTCAATGATGATGTAATCTTGTCTAAGTATAATGCAATGAAGAATAACTTTGCTTATGTTTATGATATGTATTCTGATGGCATTGTACATGAACATGAGCATTACATGAGCATTTTTGACATTAACATATCATGCATTGAAAATATTAATATTAACATAGATGACAAGCCTTGTTTACTCCAGATTGCATTAAATTTGACCTCTAAAGAGAGAACAGAAATAATTAAAGTACTAAAAAAGCATTTAAAAGCCTTTACTCTAGACTATGAAGACATTCCAAGTGTCAGTAGAACTATCGCGGAACACAAAATTCTAATTTGGCCTGTGTTCAGACTGGTTAAGCATAAGCTACGTCACCTCCGACTAGAATGAGCTCAGAAAGTTAAAGAGGATATCCAAAAGCAGCTGGATGCCAAGTTCCTCGAAGTGGTCGATTATCCTAAATGGTTGGCTAATGTGGTTCCAGTTCCTAAGAAAGACGGCAAGGTCAAGGTCTACAGAGACTATAGGTATCTGAATAAAGCATGTCTAAAGGATAACTTTCCTTTACCTCATATCGATGTGCTAGTCGATAGTGCAGCTGCTAGTGTTATGTATTCATTTGCTGATGGATTTTCTAGGTACAACCAAATTCTAATGGCTATTGCTAATAAGGTGAAGACAGTTTTCATCACAGAATAGGGGACCTATTGCTATAAGGTCATGCTCTTTTATTTGAAGAATGTAGGTGCTACCTACCAAAGAGCTATAATAACCTTACTGCATGATTTAATCCATAAGGAAGTTAAAGTCTATGTGGATGATATGATGGTGAAGCCTCCCACCAGAGAAGAGCATCCGACTGCTCTTGATAGATTTCTCATATAGGTTGAGAAGTATGGGCTTAGGCTAAATTCAAAGAAATGCACATTTGGTGTGATGTCCAATAAGCTGTTAGGTCACATTGTCAGTTAGAGGCATATCAAAGTGGTTATTGATAAGGCAAAGTTGATTTATGAGATACCTATTCCCAGAACTAAGACCAAAGTTAGGGGATTATTGGGATAGCTCCAGTACATCAATAGATTCATTGCCAAGCTCACTACCATGTGTGAGCCTATCTTTAAGCTTTTGAGGAAGAACCAACCCTTGGTTTGGGATGAAAACTTACAGTTCACATTTGAAAGAGTGAAGCATTATCTCTCTAACCTACCAATCCTGCAATCATCTCGACCAAAAAAACCATTGTTACTCTATCTAGCAATAGAAGAGGAATCAGTGGGTGCTATGATGGCTTAAGAGAACAAAGCTGGAATCGAGCATGTTGTCTACTACTTGAGTAAGAAGTTATTGCCAACAGAATGCAAGTACAACATTGTTGAGAAACCGTGCATGACTATGGTCTGGATTACCAAGAAACTCGGACATTACTTTCAATCATACCAAGTTTAGGCGATCTCTAAGGTCGACCTTATGAAATACTTGTTTGAAGCTCCTTCGCTAGTAGGGAAGCTTTCCAGGTGGCTTATCCTATTGTCAAAGTTTGATATGTAATACATCATTAAGAAAGTGATCAAAGGTAAAGCGATTGCAGAATACTTAGTATCCAGGTTGATGGATGACTCTGAAACCTTTGAATTAGACTTTCTAGATGAGCACTTGGGGTCAGTTGATGTCTAAAAATGGCAGGTGCACTTTGACTGTACAGTCAATAGAAGAGGTGCAGGAATAGGAGTTATGCTAATCACTCTTGAGGGTAAAGTGATTATGCTTTCAAAGTGATTGAGCTTTCTGGCCACCAACAATATGGTTGAGTTCAAAGCATGTCTATTTGGGCTTGAAGCATTACTAATGAATGATGCCTAAGATATAGAGATATTTGGTGATTCAATGCTTGTAATTTATCAGTCCACAACTGAGTGGGATATGAAAGAAGAAAGGCTCAAGCTTTATGCTGAATACATGAAGCTCATGATTTGCAATTTCATCTCATGTCAATTCATTCACACTCCATATGCTGAGAATCAGATGGTTGATGCCTTGGCCACATTAGCTTCAGTTTGTGAATAACTGCAGTGTCAAATTCAACCTATATTCATTGAACAATCGAGGATTCCTTGCTATAAAGGAGAACATGTTATGGCATTAGACTTACAGGACAAGATTCCATAGTATACTAATATCATGAATTTTCTGAGAACCGGTGCTTATCCAGAAGAAGGTAATAAAACTGACAAGCTGGCTTTGTAAAGACTAGTAGCTAACTTTATCTGGCATCAGGGTGTTCTCTATAGAAGAATGGTTGATGGTCTATAACTCTAATGCATATCAAGGAAGGAGATCAAATCAGTCATATAAATAGTACATGCTGGTATATGTAAGTCCTATATGAATGGATTCACTCTTTACAAGAAGATTCTGCATTAAGGGTATTTTTGGCTTACCATAAGGATAAACTGTATATAGTTTGTACAGCAATGTCATGAGTGCCAGATTCATAAAGACATAAGTCACATACCTTCAGTCGAATTACAGAATTTGATAATGCCTTGGCTATTCTCAGCTTGGGGAATTAACATCATAGGTGAGATTCATCCTAATGCTTTTAATGGACATTGATACATATTGGTGGCTATTGACTACTTCTCAAAGTAGGTGGAGGCAGAATCCTACGATAAATTAGGGGTAAAGCAGGTTACCAAATTCATTGAGAGAAATCTCATATACCAATATAGGATACCATATCACTTGGTGTTTGATAATAAAGTCTAGTTCCAGGCTCAAGTGATTGACTTACTAAAAAAATATGGGATCAAGCACAACCGATCTTCTCCGTATCACCCTCAAGCTAACGGGGTAGTCAAGGCAGCCAATAAAATGATCAAGCGGATCTTGGCTAAGACAGTATAGACTTACAGAAATTGACATGAGCAGTTACCATTTGCTTTATGGGGTTACAAAACCACTACAAGGAGTCTTATGGGGGCTACCCCTTACTCTTTAGTTTATGGGACAAAAACCGTATTACCAATCAAAGTGGAGCTGAAGTCACTTCATGTTATTCTGGAATCTTAGTTACTAGAAGCTGAGTGGAAAAGAGCCAGGTACGAACAATTGGTTACCATTAATGAGAAGCGACTGAAGGCTCTTTATCATTTACAGTTTTACAAGAAGCGCATGGAAAATGCATTCAATAGAAAGGTCTAACCTGTTGCTATACATGAAGGTGACCTTGTTCTAAAGTAAGTCAGACTAGCTATCCATGACCCTCATGGAAAGTTCATACCAAATTGGGAAGGCCCATTCCTAGTCAAAAAGATCTTATCCAAAGGCACTGTTCACATTTCAAACTTGGAAGGTAACTAATTTTTAGAACTTGTCAACCTTGACCAACTAAAGAAGTATTTTGTCTAGAGCAAAGGGTAAAAAGAAGAGCAAATAAATAAAAAAAAGAAAAAGTCTGGTGAGCTGAAAACCTACATAAGCAATTCACATAAAAATTAAGTTAAAAGTAAAACACTTGCTCGATGAATTAAAAATCTACTATGACGACTCATGCAAAAGTTAGAGCTCTTAAAAGCAAAAGGAGAGCGTTAAAATAGTTGATAAAAAAATCTCACATGAGATTGTTCAATGACAGGAGTAAAGTCTGATGCCTATCAAGGAGCTTCTATGTTGGTTTTAACATTTCTTCTCATGTAAATGTTTTAATCTTATTAATACAAATATAACACATGTTCATAAACTTAGCCATAAGTAATACAAGTTTCAAACACAAAGTATTATCTCTCTTTATTGCATACAATTTTATTGCCTAACAATTTCTTGCAGTACATAATCTAAGTATAGCATAGCACTTACAGCTTATACTCATCATCTGTTGCAAGGCTAGCTCCAGGGATCTTCATTAGTGTAATCCTGCAATAAGGCTAGGTTCTCTTTACATGCTCCAAGAAGTGGGACATCAGTCATCCTCCTTCAAACTTTGTTAGCTCAGGAATAGTCTGTATATGGACATACTGATGATAAATTTTAGCAGAACTATAATGTGTGCAATGCCTGAATCCTGGTAGTGGAATGCAGTTTATATATGTCCTCACTATCACTTACCATATATTCCACCAAGGACAGATCCACCTAACCTTACTTTCAGGAATGGTTCCCATCCACTCAATCCAATCGTTGAATGTTAGCGTCTTTGCCTTGCTAAAGGTATAGCCTCTCCGTGTATGGCTATAGGGTGTGTATCTCTGTAAATCACCTGCTGGTGGTACAAGAATTCCTAGCTTCTCCTGAAGCCATACTTGTAAACAAAAATAAAGCTCACTGAGTTGAAAACCTTGTAAAAATTAGAGTGACCCACTGAACTAAAAACCCAAGAGGGTAGTTTAGGTAAAAGTTAGGATCTGAAGTAAAATCAGACAGCCCGATGAGCTGAAAACCTCGCAAGAGATCATTCATGCAAAAATTATGGTAAAAAATAACTTTTTCTAAGTTGAAAACCTACAAAGGTAGCTTAGAATTCTTACTTACAGCAGAAGCAGACTACCGCTGAGGCACCCAAACTGTCCTCACTTCACTCTATCCAACCTAAGAATCGTCTCTGCTACAATCATAGGAAAAGGGGTCTGACCCTGCTCCATCTAGTTTATCATAAGCCCAATCAATAAATCTCCATGATCGAATGGATCAATAAATAGAAATTATGCCAGCAATCTAAATCCCACTACCGTCAACCATGAGGAAGTATCCATAGGTTTGTAGCCACATAGCTAAAAAACAGCAGTAGCATCTATAGAGCCTTCCATAGTTAAGAGTGATATCACCATAGTTAGGCTAACGTCAAAAACCCTAATCAAGTATGAAACCACCTCTCCAGTAGGTGTAGGCACTATTAACATTATTATCATGTTACATGTAACTCCGAGGATAACAACAAACTCCTCATACATCAGACACAACTCCACATGCCCAAACTGAAACACGTGGGCCATCGGATCCCAGAACTACATGGTAGCATGCAAGAAAGCATTATTGATTGAGACTTACTAGAAGGTCTTTAAATACTGGAGTCCAATCTCTCTTAGTTGATTCTACTCAATATTGCACCATTGGCGAGAAAGGGTACACCACAACCCAGACATACTAGGCCTTCATGATAGATTACTACTCTATCTCACACTAATACAGAAGCTACAGAGTTTCAATACCATGCATATGGGAATTAGACATCAGGTCTATTCTAAGCATCATCGTCACCTGACTATTCCTTATATGAATTAAGACTGTTGGGAACCTCAATGTTATATCACTCTAAGCACGCCATTAGCAAGGCAATCTCTCTGCCCATCTACTCAGTCATCTGAGCAAAGCAATCCCACTCCTCTCACTCCAAGTGCCTACTTATCTACATTAATATAAGCATATAGGCATATGAGTCATACATCTATGCACTACCATCATGCTCACAATCATAACAGGTACCTACCTGGACACCTAGCATCTCAGAACTATGATAGTGGTGCAATCCTATTAAAAGCCTCATTATGTCAGCCATGGCATCTCGAGGTACCTATATAAGCTAAACATATGTAAAGCTACTGAAGTCAAGGGTGTATAAACCATATATACTCACTTGAGTGGTTTTTGGTGAATCAAACTCAATCTTAACCCTCATTAGCACCTGAAAGGATGTCTCATATGAGTGACCAATCTCATCATAGGTATAACTCAATGGGTTCTTAGGCCATATTAGTTGACCTTTAACAAATTCTAGGGGACAATCACACCCAGGAGGCATGTTCAGAGTGCCAGACTCTGATCTTAGTGGAGTCACACTAGACTTGGCATTATGAGATCTCTTCAAGGTACTACCACCTTGGGAACTACTGATAGCTGGTGAACTATGATGTCTACCTCTACTCCTGTAAGTATTAGGTCTAACTCTAAATCCACTCACTTGGTCATGTTGACCTCTATGTATGGATAGCTCCATAAGCCCCAGTAGTCACATCTGGATGAAGGTGGGATAGTCTACTGGTGATTCAGATAGACACTCTCGCCTGAGAGTGCCAATCAATGTAGCAATCACCTCTGGGTTTGTATCGGTATAGGATGCCCAGAACATCGCTTATGATGGTGTAGTAGGCTTCACATAGCCCTCTAGCTCTAATTGCTAATCAATGGTACGCTCACCTAAATAGAAGAGTCTACACTCAAGGCTCTCTAGTAACATGTGATGCTCATCCTTACGTACTGAACTGGTCAGATACTCTGGTCTATGAAACATGTTACTCCAAGGATAGACGTGCACCTATTCTAATAACAATAAATAAACAAATACTTGCTCAGGTATTTCTTAAACCAATTCAATTTAGTTTCATGCTAACTAAATTTTTTTCTTCTTACTTGATCCCAAGTCAAATTATTAAGATGCTCTCTTAACTCATCCATCATGTAACCGGGCCTCCAATGTGGTACACTCCATGCTTGTAAACAAGGAAAACCAAGTTGTACTCCTTGCAGAATTTTAGGCTCTAGTAATAGTTCAAACTCATATGCCATGATTTATAAGATCAACATACATATAGTCAGTAAAAGGCTCAACTAATGATGCACCAGTTTCAGAATTAATAGAATTATGGTTATCTCAATGACTTGCTAACAACCGATGAAGCAATCTTTGCATTGCCTACTACAGATATCCAATCCTTGCATCAGATGGGCTAGACCATCGCTGCCCAGTCTAATCTTCTGATGGTATCTAGATCATGGAGAACCCATAGTATAGACATATGGACACTGTTCTAGATGTCATTGAACAAAGTACACCCCAGCACATATAGTAGAAAGATGCAGGTATACTGCTCTACAAAGATCGTCCTACCGAGCGGCTTTGCCAACACTACCTCTCAAAGATAGTCATAAGATATGTTATGTCCACCCCTCACACTAGATGACACGCCTAACAAATTAAAGATCATACCATACGACCAATGTGGTGATGTCAGCTTGGCATCAAATTGGATGGGCAGTCCAACACACTCCAGCCAGATGATACCAGCAAAGATCCCTGGAGTAATAGCAATCTCCCCCACTAGTAAGTGAAAAGTATGGGTATAATCCATCCACCACTCTATCATAGCAGTAATGATAAATCTGTTACACCCCTTCTCCACGTCGATGAAATAAGAGATGTACTGACCAAAATAGCTTTGGTCAACTCTGACATAAATCTCCCAAGGTAATTGGGAGTACCATTCATATACTCTCTGGATGCTGCTAGCTCCAACGATCATCCGCTCCCTCTACATATTACAAAATTCATGTTAGCTTTTAGACTAAATTACAAAATACAGATAGTATTTCAGAGGTCTAGAGTTTCTCCATCAACCCTAAAGTCTATCAACTCATGCCTATGAATGGGTAAAATAGATCCCTTATAAAATGGTTAAAAATGCTTGATTTGGCCTAACTCTTGCTTCTAGATACGCTGCATATAGTAAGACTCATTTCAAAAAATCTCAATTTTCTTCAAAACACCTCGATAAATACACGTAAACCTAAGCCTAGCATCAGCCTAGTACCTAATTCAAGTTCAATATTAGCCTAAAAGTAAGAAAAATGACTTTAAACTCAACCATCAAAAAAACCATGAAACCAAGCCTAAACACAAAAAACTCACCTTCTCAGGGGGAGCTAGGGACCTGTGAGAGTCTATGGCAAAGGTTTTTATGATTACATTACCATATGTAGCTCTCAAGTAAGGATCACGAGTTAAATGCTCAGTCAGAGCATAGCTCGGGACTGATTTTGGGTCTTGAGGAGTCGGTTACATCCTAATTCTAGCCATTTTTGAAGAAATGATGAATTTGGGGTTTTGGGATTGAGATAAAATCAGTTTAGGAGGCTGAAATGAAATTATTTTTGAAGAGAAAGCTTTAGAATTTAAGTTTTCCATGTGACATGTGCAACATATAGTGAAATGTGCTCCGCATGTAGCAATTTTTACTAACTTGCATCGACCATTATGGAGGTTTGCTAATGTGTATTGATGGAGAGCTGGTAGCAAGCTTTGATTGTTGGTCAAGCCGTTAACCAGATGGTGTCACATCCTTGTAGAGGATCCCAAATGCAATCTTTGGAGATATTCGATAATTATATTGAGGGTGTAAGCATAGATCTAACAGTTGATCACTTTTAGAATTAGCAGTTGTTCACCCTGACCCAATAGGTGGTCATTTAGGTTCTGCAGTTAACCACCTGATCCAACAATGATCATGAGTTCAAGCATTTGACTCTTAAACTCTAGTAGTAGCCACCTGAACACTAATATTGGATGATTTTTAAGCCTCGGAGTAAAGTCATCGGTCTAGTAATTAACCAGATCAATATTGATCATTTAGCTCAAGCGTCGGGCTCCCAATTACAAAATTGGGTTATAAGCCTCAGCATGAGCACCACCAGATCAATATCGATCATTTAGCCTGATTACCGGGCTCCCAGTTGTAGAATTGGGTTGCAAGCCTCAACATGAGCACCATCAGATCAACATTGATCATTTAGCCTGAGCGTTAGGTTCCCTATTACATAATTGGACTGCAAGCCTCAGTATGAGTATTCCGCAAGCCTTAGCATGAGCATTCTGCAAGCCTCAGCATGAGCATTCTGCAAGCCTCAGTATGAGCATTCTATAAGCCTCAGCATAAGCATTCTACAAGCCTTAGCATAAGCATTTTGCAAGCCTCAGCATGAGCATTTTATAAGCCTCGACATGAGTATTAGATCCCAATACGAGCATCGGTCAAGTATCTTTCTTATTATTGGTGAAAAGTAATGTTGTGATCAGATCTCATTTTGATAACTTTTGCCTATATCACCTTAAAATAGTCCTGATTAGGGAGCAAACTTTTGACCCTGACTTTTCACCT
Source organism: Dalechampia spathulata (assembly GCA_948192965.1). Classification (NCBI taxonomy): domain Eukaryota; kingdom Viridiplantae; phylum Streptophyta; class Magnoliopsida; order Malpighiales; family Euphorbiaceae; genus Dalechampia; species Dalechampia spathulata. Next base: position 1,458 of record CANYBF010216306.1, on the reverse strand, counting down.
GCATGTTGCAATTTTGGATTTTTATTTATTCAGCTCAATACAGATCCCTGATGTCGACCTTGGTTTACACACATGCTTTTGAACTTCCTCTAAGTGTTCTAGACATATGGAGCATGTTACATTTCACTTGAGGAGGGCAGAGCATATAGCATGCAAAATGCTATATGCATGGCGTGTAGCACTACATGCCACGTATATAGCGAAAAAAGATGTTTGGTAGGTGGCCTTTTCTAGGCCAAATCTAACATGCTCCGTATCGTATAATGTCTTAGGACATCAAATTATGCTTATTAGGCATATAGAGCACATCTCGATGTGCTTACATTGGGCTACGTGCATCAGGTTAAAAGGCTATGTATGTGGCTTGTAACACTACATGCCATGTGTCGCACCCTAATTTTGGACCGGCTTGACTCAGATCGAGGCCGGGATGATTCTAGACCATTTCGGGTTGGTCTTGGGCCACTCCGGGTTGTTTCGGATCATTTTGGGCCGTTCTGGGCCAATTCTGGCCCGTTTTGGGGTGTCACACGCTGCATATGTTCTGGACCCACCGTATATGTACAAACATACGCGATCGCGTATGTTTGTGACACGTCGCATATATAGGCATACGTGATCGCGTATGTTTTAGGGTTTAGCATATGTTGACATATGCGATCGCGTATGTCTCCGGGGCAGCAATTTTAAAAGCTTTGAAACTCCATTTTGCAAGGGGTTGGCAATTAGAGAACTACAGGATTAGGGTTTCTGACGGCTAAAAACGTGATTAGTCTTTACTTAACCTAATTTTTATCAATCTAAGCAATTAGGATTAAAACAAACTCAACAAATCACTTAGATTAGGTGATTTCAATCCCTAACGCTTGGAATTAGACTACTCTTTTGTTCCCTTTACCCGAATCTAAGGAGAATCTACGAGAGGTTGGTAAAATCTATCATCTTTTATTGTTTTCATGTATTTTGTATTGTATCTATGCCTAAATCTGATGAAAAATTGAATTAACTTTTGTGTTTTATGCATGATCTTTACGTGTTATGATATTTTGCTTTCACTTCATTTTACGTGCACATTATCATGTGCGATCGCGTATGATCATCACCATATCATACGCGATCGCATATGATCTTCTCGATCGCATATGTTATAAAAATGTCATTTCAATTTATCTTGATTGCCGAATGATCTATGACATGTTTTAAGCCTTTTCGCATGATCTTCTCGTTGTATGCTTCGATCGCGTATGATTATACGCGATCGCGTATGATTATCTCAATATCATACGCGATCGTGCATGTTCTATAAAATTTTGATTTTGATTTATTTTGATCGTCGAATGCTTTGTATTATGTTTTAAGCCTGTTGCATATGATTTTCTTATTGTTTGCTTCGATCGCATATGTGCATGTGCGATCGCGTATGATCATCACAATATCATACGCGATCGCGTATGATCC
>CANYBF010216277.1:0-16374 GCA_948192965.1 Dalechampia spathulata | reverse complement strand
TCTTCCCATGAAGGAGAGTAGTTTCAAGAAACTCAAACTCTTCAGGAAGCGATCCCAACAACATCAAGGCCAAATCTTCATCTTCAAAAGTCACGTCCAAATTCAACAAATCAGCTACCAGCTGATTAAAATTGGTAATATGATCATTCATCGTGGTACCAAGAACATAGGTGAAACGAAACAGTCTTTTCTTCAGATGCAACTTGTTTTGACTGTTTTTCTTCAAGAATTTCTCCTCTAATGCCTTCCACAATTTACTTGCAGAAGTTTGTTTACAAAATGTGTACTTATGCTCTCTGGAAAGACATGATCGAATTGTACCACATGCCAAACAGTTGATGGTCTTCCATTCTTTATCATCAACTCCTTCTGGTTTTTCTTCCTCAATGACAATATCTATACCTTGTTGAAAAAGAGCATCTAGAAGTTCACTTTGCCACATGCCTAAATGACCTGTTCCGTCAAAAATTTCCACTGCAATTCTCGTATTTCCCATTCCAGCTCTTGCCAAGATGTAAGAGGTGGAAGATGTCGATGTAGTTAGTGTGGATACAATTTTTTCTTCTGTCATTTCTGCTATAGCTTCTATTTAATAGCCACCAATGCGGAATTTCAATTAGCCCAAGGAAACTTTTCTGATGTGGAAGATCAGACTAAGCTGCAACCACATAGCATACTTTGTAACCGAGAGCTCTGATACCACTTATTGCGGAAGCGACAATTAATAACAATATTTTCAAGAATATTTAGAAAATTATAATGCCAAAATAATACTAAGAAAATTTCCAGATCAGAATGGTGGGTCACACTGGACTACTTAAGTACCACCTTTTCTTAGACAGAATAATCTTAGTTATTTAAGCAAAATAACCAACTAAATATAGCAAAAAATAAAGCTATTAAATAGAACAAAAGAACACCAGAATTTAACGAGGTTCGACCAATTAAGCCTACGTCCTCGAGGCACCACCAATAATATTTCACTAAAGAAAAGAAATATTACAAGAGAAGAGAAAAAATAAAAAACAAATAAGGAAGGATTTGTTTTTGGGATGAGAAATTAAGGAGGGGGAGGTTCCTATTTATATCCTACAAACTTCCCTCCACATTTCCTTTTTAGCAATGTGGGATAGAAATGTGGGATAGATGCATAGCCAAAATATTTGACTAAAACCAACAAAATATACATCGCAATGATCATATCATAGTGTAATTGCTTTATCAACAACTATATATATAAAAAATCATGTATCTTCTTTAATCTAAATTAATCAATTAATTGCTAATTATTTTTATGAAGCTATTATTTTTAATGATTAAATGATTGAGATCAAATATAAATAATTTATTGAGTAGGTAATTGATTGAGATAAATATAAATTGCATATGCAATAATTATTTATCATGATTTTTTTTCCTTAAAGTAGAAAACGCACAAATTATATGTGTGTTTATATGAATTGAAGAGATGGGAACTAATATTAATAAATTAAGGGTAAGTTAGAGAGGGGATGGATATGTTATGCATGTCATAAAAGATATGGAAAGGGTGCAAAAAGGTTCATTTCAAAAGAATTAAACAACATTCCTCAATCTATAAGATGACGATCACAAAATCCAAGACAAGGGACCTTTTCCAATTGAATTTGATTAATAAATAGTTGATTTTATGGAGTGAAATCTTAATATTCAATATGATATTTTATATAAAATATAATAAATACCAGTACTTTTATACTTTAAAAAAATCATAACAAATGCAATAATTTTATAACAAATAGAAAAGGTAATTAAATTAATTAATTAATTAAAATAAGCTTTCAGACAAAATTAACATCATATTTCTATTATTAAACCATGTCTAGATTATTTATTTGACTGTCTAATTCCAATATCGTAAAAAATAATTTTATAAAAATGATCAAATTGATTAGTTGATTTCAACCACTGGATGAAGCGGTTCCTTTTGCTGGTTTAATTGCATAAAAGAGAAATTCAGCATGCAGCCAGAGCTTTGTTGGGTCAACCAAGCCACTGGCATTGATAGGTAGGTTGCCTAGCAACTACCCATAAGTCTTTTGATATATTGCATAAGTTTTTCATCGCTGTGCCATGTTTCTCAAATCTGCATCAACATATCCAATTCAAGTTATTCTGTTTATTTATATAGGAATAGAATGAAAACCATATGATTCCAACGCCATCCTCATATTTAATATTTTATACAGTCAATAGACATTCAATAATATATATATATTATACACACTGAAGTCTTAAAACCAGAGGAGAAGCGAGAGAGAGAAACTATACTACTGGCCATGGCAGAAGAGTTTCAGACCGGGATTTGCGGCGAGAATTGGTGGAGCTTGTCGAAAAATACCTTCATGGGTGGCTCATCATCTTGCTATACGACAGCTCCCGACTATCGTAATACTTACGGGTCTTGTTTAGTTGCTGATGCCAAGCCAATAATGTCATGCAAAGATTCTGCCATTTTTCAAGCTTCACAAAAACCTAAACTATACACTGACTCTGATCTTAGTGATGACAACAACGGTATTTTGATGGATATTTCCGCTTTACAGATGATGGATTTTGGTCTGTCATCGTCATCTTCTTCTTCTTCTTCATCATCATCATCAGATTGGAGCTGCCAAACCTTACTGTAAGTAGAGAAAGATGACTAATTAGTGACTATGCTTATGGGTTTTGTGTATAAAAGGGAATCAACAGTACAATCCAATAGATCCTTTCTTATCCTTTTTCTTTCCTTTCTATCAAGTGGCAAAAGTTCTTTTATTTTGATTTTTGATCAAATAGATATATTTTTTTTTTCCAGCCTTGAAAATGGAAGAGGAGGAAGTTACAATTCCATATTGCAAGAAGATACTAATTCTTCAGGACTAAATAACACTTGCCAAATCCAAAAAGATTCGTCTCCAAAGATGTTTGCTCATGCAGGAGGAGATTCGGCAGCTAATGCTGACACAGCAAAAAATCAAGATTCTTCTTTTGATCATTCCGTAAACAACCAAAGCTTATCCACAAGCTTTTCATCATCTTCAGTATCCTATAGCTACCCGTCAACTATAATACAAGGCTTGTTTGAACCTGATCCTCAACAACAACCACAACAATCCCTTTTCAGCGTAAGGAAGATGAACTATTCTTCGTCCCCAAATTATGGGACGATTCTGAATGGATTATCCCCTTCATGTTCTAAGCTTGCTCTTTTACAAAAATCCTCATTTCAGCCTCCATTGAGTGGTAGCTGCTTGCCCTTCTCCAATAATACAGCCTTTTGGAATGCCTCAGGCACTAGTACTGCGTTAAATAATATGACAGCCAGTGTTACGCAGTCTGACATTTCCCAATCACGATATCTTATGCCAATGTTTGAGGAGATACCCAATTGCTCCAACCTCGCCACAAAGGTAAAGACTGATGTTTTTCGTGATCATCATTTTGACCAAACCATCTGGTCATCATTTAATTCATTTAAGAGAGGTTTAATAAATTTTCTGGTGGTTACTTTGTACTAACTTCAGCCTAACAACGATCAAGTTCGAGACTCGGTATCAGTGATTAACAAAGGAAGTGAATTTGCTATGAAAAGGCCTAAACTTGAAACGCCATCGCCATTACCAACTTTCAAGGTGCAAATCAAATATAAATGTTGCCAACTTGGAGCATTTTAATCAATTCTCTTGGAGCATTTTAATCAATTCTATCTCCTGATTTTATTTTTCATTGTATAATAGAAAACAAGGAATGATAGCTTCCTTTGTAATCAGGTTCGGAAGGAGAAATTAGGGGACCGAATAACTGCCCTTCAGCAATTGGTTTCGCCTTTTGGGAAGGTTTGTCTTTGAGATTTTGGTTCACTACCTTCAAAGTTAAAAAATCTAATTTATAGTGTGTGTTTGTTTCAGACCGACACGGCATCTGTTCTTCATGAAGCTATAGAATACATCAAGTTCCTTCACAATCAAGTTAATGTATGTTATACTCTTACATATATAACCAAACAATGAGAACTCGATTTTATTAAGAGAGCATTAGATATCAATTTGCAACAATCTATTTCTCTTCTGTTTCATTGTGATTGTTGTAGGTACTAAGTACTCCCTACATAAAGAAAGGCAATCCGATTCAGCATCAACAGGTATCATACATATATATATATATATATATATATATATATAAACTGTTTTCTTATCTAGGTACTTACTTTCACGGTGTAGTGTTAATTCGTAATAGATAATTGCATTCAGATACAAGAGATTTCATAGAAATTAATTCAGGGCGTTGACTCTCAGTTTAATTACCAGTCAAAGTCGAATTACTAAAAGAAATACAAAGACAAAGATCTTTTTTTTTTTTTTTGTATAGAATGTGATGCATGTGATCATCATGTGTGTGTGTGTGTGTGTGTATATATTCTTTGCAGAAGGAGACAGAAGGGTCAAAACAAGATCTAACAAGCAGAGGGCTATGTCTTGTGCCAATCCCAAGCACATTCCCTGTAGCTAACGAGACAGCTACTGATTTCTGGACGCCAAATTTTGGCTGTAATTTGTGGTAGATAATAAGCTGAAAGTTCCAACTGATTTTTTTTCCCTTGCACACACACATAAGAAACTTTATCAAGCCGACAAGATGGGATTGATAATTTGAATACAAAAAGAAGATTACGAGCTGAATTGTCTAGATGCATGGCTGTTCTAATCTTGAGCGAAAAGCTAAGGAAAAGAAAGGGAAGAAAAGGAGAGAAGATGATAAAAAAATAATAAGGAAAGGGGTGGTTTAAAAAAGTGATGACAGCCTTCGGAGATGGACAGGCAATTCTGGGCCACCTACCACGCAGAATGATCGATCTAGGCTAGCCAATAATTAGGGGAATGTTGAAGATATGTACAGATCCTTGTATCTGTATAAAACCATGTGTGTGCCTGTGTGTGTATATGTATGAATGCGTGTACGTAATTTTAAAGGTGGGTTCAATGACTACTTTCAAGCACAGAAACAACTGCTAAATTTAGCAGAAATCTTGCCATTGATTGAGACATAATTTAGCTCAACCGATCAAAAAAGAAAAGGGTTTTTCTTCACGATATTGTTAATACGAGAAATGGTATTTCTTCGAAGTTCAAATATTCATTATCATATATACAGATTCCTTGAAATTGTGGAAGACTTCCCTTGTCCATACGTTTGGAATTTGCAAGTGGAAGTCACATGCGGGCCTACTTTTCCCGCTATTAGGGTTTCTGCTTATTCTTATTGTTGTGGTCTCCTAATGGCAACCTTAGCATCCTAGCTTTTCTTATTCTAAAGCTAATCCTATTTTTTTTAGCTTTAAAAATAAAATGATTACAAAGAATAAATATAAAATAATATTTTGCTATATGTAACTTTTTTCATTAGTTTTGGAAACGTTTAGAGCTCGGATTTATAATCGAGACTAAATTCATCATAAATGATGTTTCTCATATTTATACCAATAATCATTGATATCATAATGTTATGTTTAACGAGAAACAACCCTTTTTATCGGTATCGAAAATCCACAGCAAACCGATTATAATAAAGTTAAAAAAGGACTAAACTCAAATGAAAATCATATACTAAAAATTCTTGGTAAATCTAGACATAAAAGTATCTTTAAAAAATTATAGGATTAACTTAAATTCTTTTTTTATTTCATTTCTTTTTTTTTTTCTAATTTCTAATATAATGTATGGATGGTTCAAATATTGTAAGAAACATCAAAATTTCATACCAAAGAATCTATTGCTAATCATTGAATAGCAACTTAATATGGCATATCATCTCTCTTGATTAGTATTACATAGCACTCTCTTGTTTAAGATCTTTTAATATGTGGACACTTTGAATTTGATCGTTTGATGGGTATAATAGCTTCAGGTTCAAGCATCGGGATCGGTGCTGAGTGGAGACTTTCAATTCTTACCAACAATAACATAATAGTGTAGGCTATAAAGAAAGGAACACGAATGGAATGCTTAAAGGGAAAAGCATGGAGGCATTATCATCATTGGCAATCTTAATCAAAGTGGAGAAGCATTTGGTAGCTATAACCCTTTTTCACTTTAATGGAGTTAAATACTTCCCTTTTTCTTTCTATTGTTTTGGCTAATCAATAACAAAACTCCACAGTTGTCTTATGCTTCACTCTCGTAAAAAGGGTCATCTTCTTCTTCGATCGTCGATATCAAAAATAACATGGATAAGAAAATACTTTTTAATAAGCTTCTAAATTCCGTATCCTACAAAGAGAGACTTTAAAACTTGTAATAATTATTTGGGTTTAAACTGTACAAGTTTTCTTGAATCTCTAGGGATTTGTGAGGGGATGGTAAGAATGAATCAAGAGCGATTCTATAACAGAACATGGACAAAATTGATGATCCAAAACCGTAACAACTTGCCTGGCATTTTTTTTGAAAAGAGCACTTCAATAACAGGCAGTACGCCGGACCATCAAAATCAACACGTTAGTTTTAGCATGTAATAATGATAAGATCAAAATGGACCTCTCAGCTCTAAGATATTCTGCAGAAGCCTAAACTGGACCACATGCGCACGACAGTGAGTGTTAAGGTTGTTGGCATTTTCCGTATGGAGAGTAGCTTTGAGCTCATCCTGATGTTTTCAGAAGTGAAGACAAAGTAGCACAAAAATAATGACACTCACCATAAATGCCTCAACAATTTCCTTTTCGTTTTCTTTTTCTTAACAAATAGATGCGCCTGATGTAACGAAGTAAGTTCATGACAACAATGCAAGTCGAAAGGCGCATTATTTTTCAAAATAGCATCAATTTGTAATCTTTTTAGGAATGGAGCAGAATTTTTGGAGTACATATAGCAATCTTGACGTGAATTTGATGAGAGAAAATCAAGCAGTTCCCGTAAATTTCTTTGTGATGCCTGCGAAGTATTTCCCCTGGTGAAATGCTTGCGCAAGCTCTAGTTCAGATGGCTGCCTGGAGCCATCCCCAGCAAATGTTCCTGCACCGTAAGGGCTGCCACCTTTCACGTTCTCCATCTCGAACATGCCAGCCCCAAATGTGTATCCAATGGGCACAAAGACCATTCCATGGTGAACAAGCTGTGTGATGGCGGTCAAGCTGCGTTGGTTTGTGATCCAAAAGGAAGACAATATCAGAGCATGTGATGTCAATATGAAAATTAATGCTCAAGGAAGCAATGCTTGTTTTCCCCATAAGTGTTTCTTTCTTTATCTTCTCTATTGGAAAACCAATGGAGGATAAGACGTGGAGATTTGGAATATTCAAACTTACGGAGTAGTCTCCTGTCCACCTCCCTGAGTACCAGTGCTGTAGAAAATTCCAGCAGGTTTTCCAGCAAGTGCTTGTGTTCTCCACAGACCTCCAGTTGCATCCATAAATGCTTTAAATTGTGCAGCCATCATTCCAAATCTAGTTGGGAAACCCAAAAGAACTCCATCAGCTTCAGCAAGATCATTGGGTGTAATGATCGGCACATCACTTTTTGGTGGTGCACCCATTTTTCCAAGAACATCTTCTGGAAGTGTTTCAGCTACCTGGTGTGCCAAGCATATTCAATTAGGAGACTCTCATTCGGAAGAAAGAAAAACAAACAGAACCTCACACTTGCCAGGCTCAGATTTCTATCATTGCGCTAGACAAATGGTATTTTATCTCTAGCAAGTTATTTTAGTCAACAGGAATGACGTGGCTTTATCCCTACGAGGTCTAATTCCTTAAAGTCCAGCAAGCTAGGTGTCAATGGAAAAATACACATAATAGATTTCCTTGCATTCCATTCATAATGCTCAATTCAGTTAGAGAATGGTCCTAAACTAGTTGACATCCATCAGACCAACAGAGTTTAAGTGAGAATAGTTAAATGCTTCTCAACAAAAAAGTTCAAAACTTCAGATGGTAAACAAATCACAAACCTGCCATAATTTTGCTTCCACTCCTTCCACAGATTCAGCTCCTTTCTTTATTTCTTCAGCAAGTTTCTCAACATGTCCATACATGGAATAATAACTGCACGAGGGTGATCAATTCAAGTCTATCATAATTAAGTTGAAGTCTAATAGATATATAGGTAAATGAGATGATGTAGACTAGATTCTTAGTCATAATTTTTTATTTTCTTTCAGGAAATCATCATGGATAATCTTTCAAAGCATGAATCTTTCCAAGCATGATGCTGAAAGGGAAAAGAAGTATTTAGCACCAAGTTGGTGAATCCATGCACATGTTACTTCAACTTCATGATAATGGAAGAAAGGGATCATGTGAAAGATAAATAAATCTATATCAAGCGATGATACTTTTAAAGACTTGATTCCATAAAACGATGACACAACCACCATGAAAATCATCATTGTACATGCATAAATCATGTACGTGGGAGTGAGGGATCCCCAGTAAACTGTTTCTACTAGGTGAAAAAACAGTGAAGTATGAATTTATTTTTCCTTCGACAGGACATCCTGGCATCAAATCCATGAACGTACCATCTTTATCTGAGTGGAAATAGTTTGCTTTCCAGATGGAAACCGAAGAGCATTTACTATTGCTTGGAGATCCATGAGTGTGCTAAGCACAGTGCTTACTGGTTTTTTGAATCTCATTAGTTAATTCCTGCTTCATTATCATGTCTTTACCTCCCACCCAAGTTATATATGCTAATGATTTTATCATGTGTCACCATGATTGGCAAACGTAGAAAGTTACACGGCCATGAGTTCTCCCAGATATTGTTATTGTGGAGATTTCTATCTACAGCAATATAGGTGAATTGCGCATCAAACAAAAGGGAATAACAAATCTGGCAAATCTAAACCTTATATAACTCAACCACATACCATCTCTTTCCTGGCTATCTCTAAGCTATCATTTTCCAATGACAACAAAAAAATCAATTACACTGTCTTTCAACGAATGAGCCTACTGGATTGTTTACGGAAAAACAAATGAAAAAAGAAAGAAAAAAGGCACTACCCATTAATACAATTCGACTTTCCAAGCTAAAAATCAGGTAGAGTTACAAAAAAAAAAAAAACTATGATCAAAGAGATCAGTCATAACATATACTTAAGAAACAGAGTCTTTCATTCAAGAGACCAAACAAAAATCACTTGGGAGAAATCACAAAGGAAAATAATCAAGGAAAGCAATAGGAAAAAAATAAAACAAACCCAGTAATCCTCAAAAGAAGACAAATCAAACAAATGAACACAACAGAAATTAAACATTAGCACAAAGGAATAAAGAGCAAGAACCAGAACTCTGAGCTAGAAGAATAAGAAGCTAAAGAAAAAGAAAAAAAGAATGCTTACACGACATAGACTTTGGCAGCCATTGATAGACAGAGGTGTAAGCCTTTGCTGCTCTTCTGGCACAGAAAACGTTTCTAGAAAACAAAAGGAGAATGAAACGTCTCTTTAAGGAAAGGAGAGGGAAGGAATGCGTGAGTGAAGGAGAAGAAGTTGATCCGGTGGAAAAGGTTGTATGCTACACCCACCTCTAGATATATTAATTTTTAAATCTAATGGTACGAGAACGGAGATGCTTCTTCGCAATTGCCCTCATGAGATTTTCACCTCCCAAGTAAAATCTATTTAATGTCATTATTGTTTTTATCATTATTTTTGAGAAAATACAAAATATGATGAATTCATCTAAATTTTATTATTTTCATTCATCGTATTTACCTACATAATTACATTATATATAGATTATTTTATTTAGTTACATGATATTAATATAATGCTATATGTCTAGATAATCATTAATATATTATAAAAATGATTAATGAATATATTTAAAATATAATATATTTTTTATTGCATGTTATCTAAACCGTATGGTGTGTTTGCATTTAAACTTATCAATTGTATTGATAATTATAATATATTATAATATTTACTAAACAATATAATGCAATTGGAATGTAATAAAAAATTTATTAGATTATATTACCGAATTGATTATATTATATATTTGATTACATCGTATCAAATCAAATGAGACATAAGGTTACGAGCTATGCATTTATATATATGTTTATAGAAATTATAAAAATGAACATACTTAAATTAGATCTAAATGCTTGGACTATATGAATCATTGCTCGTAAGTTGATTACAATGCTGCGTGCACCTACATGCATGTGCTGTTTGGAATATTAGTCAAAATTATTGTTTATTTCGGGTTTGAAGTAAGTTACAAAAAAAAAAAAACAAGAAGAAGAAGAAGAATCATACTTGAGATATGGCATTGATTTCATATCTAATTGCATTTTTAAACTTGGTGGGTTGGAATCCAATCATGATCACACATATATTACATGTAGGACTCGTCCTAAATTGATCTTCAAGGAAAGCTATGTCAACGTGAGATCATGGGAAATCTTTTCCATTATAGTTTGATTTCTTTTTCATGGTAACTAATGATTGATATGTTGTTCTTTTTCTAAAGTAAGAGTCAGCGGTATAGAGTGGCGAGAGCTCAAATCAAACCTATCCATTATAGATATATGATTTAAATTTGAAATATATTTAAAGAAATTTAACATCTTTAAATGGGTAGTTAAATGGTGTTTAAAGTAAGCTAATGGTGTTTAATTTTGGGTCGTCATTGTATGGGTTTTTTTTTTTTTAATGGGTTTGGTCCCGGGTGTGGTGGAACAGGGGGATGCAAGGGGTTGTTTATGTTTCACGAAGTCCTCAAGAGCATGGACCCTCGATTCCACAAAAGTATATATCCAGATGTTGGTTGCTGCATGAGGAAGGTGGGAGACCGAATGTCTTTTATCCAATCATCATTTTCTACATTTGAAGACTTGAGACTTACACTCCACAATCATGCCATCAAAATTGGCTTTTTAAATTAGTTTTAATTTCGTATGATGGTTGGTTGGTTGGTTGGTTGTTGGCCTTTATCTAGCACTATGGAAGCTTTTCCCCTTTTCTTGCTTTTTCTCTCTGGATTCAACACTAAATAATACACAAAGCCAACCCCAAGAACACCAATTAGTTATGCTTACCATTACATGACCACACAACTTCCCGCCTTGTCCTCTTTCAACAATTATTGACTCTTTGGTCAACCGCATGACAGTAACCTTTGCCATGGTGATGATATTGCGCTTCCCACTTTGATAGTGGGATGGCCCTCTCTTTAATTTATTTTAAACAAACAAAGGACAAGACTTGTGTTAACTAAATCACCGTTTAACGGGTAAGTCATGGGAAGGAAGATGAGGTCTTCATCTGAAATATAGCTCAAAACGTAACAAATGGACCGCTAGCCAGGCCCATAAGTTTCCAAGGTTTATTGAACGAAAGGTTCATTCTCAATTATTACTACAGTTGGGAAAGGGACTGTCTACAGAAACGGGGACGCGCATTGCAATTACAACTGCACAGAAAGTGATGGCATGGGTTTAAGTTTAATTGGATAAACGAAAATGAATACTAGGATAGTTCATAAGAAGATGAATTTGCACAGCTTGAATGTGAAAACTGATTATATTGCTCAACTCTCCTGGTCATTTTTTGATGTAACCAGACTTTTTCTTTGCGTATTAATGATATCTTCCTTTGAAAAACAACAATGGTAACCGGAACGCCACAATAAACCATTCGCATGGTTTTTGATAGTAGAGATACATAAACTTGTACATAAATTTTATCAAATAGTTTAATATTTTAGATTGAATGATTATTTAATATGATATCAGAATCAGATAATACAAAACCATTCCTTTCCTTGCATAGATTTATGGCTACAACAATATATTCAGGATCTTCAATCCATGGCCTCCACGAACATATGCCAGTTTTCTATATACATGTTAACCGCACAAAATAAAAGGCATTACAGATGCTATATATATATATGCACTGATTTTACATTAATATTGCGATACCTGGAGATTATCTACCGAGATTCAAGCATGGTGACGGTGACATCATTTACGGAACAACCTCCATCGCTGCTCGATATCGGATCTCCACTATTGTTGCTTTTCTTCGTGATGAATGCAGGTTGTTTTGGAGGTGGAAGAATTATGTCGTTTCCCAGCATGAACACTACAGCAGACATTGTTGGTCTATCTGCCGCAGATTCTTGAACACATAACAATCCAATATGAACGCACCTTACTACTTCATGTTCAGGATACGATTCACCTAAGCATGTATCAACTATTTCCAGTGCTCTGCCTTCTCTCCACAGGTTCCAAACCTAAAATAACCAGTTTTAGTTTTTATATAAACATGGATCAAAAGTTATAGATTTGTAAAAACTTGAAGTGGTTTTGCTTAATCAACTTACATGTCCAACCAAATTTGAAGAAGTACTGTCTTCGTAAAAGTGGCTGTTCTTTCTTCCGGTGATGATTTCTAGTAGTAGAACTCCAAAACTATAAACATCTGATTTCACTGAAAATAAACCTTGCATTGCATATTCTGGCGACATGTAACCACTGTAGCAGAATCATCAAAGCAAAATAGTTATTATTGTCAATTTTACTTGTGCATAACAACCTGAAATTGGAAGAGACGAGATAATCTGTCATTCTGTTTCTTGCTTTTCAGATGGTACTTACTATGTTCCGACAACACGATTTGTATTTGCTTCAATTTGATCGACTCCAAATATTCTAGCCATGCCAAAATCTGAAATTTTTGGATTCATTGATTCATCCAACAAAACATTACTGGCCTTAAGATCTCTATGAATGATTCGTAATCTTGAATCTTGATGAAGATATAAAATTCCTCGAGCAATTCCGCAAATAATGTTGTGGCGCATTGACCAATCTAAAACCGATCTTTTTGCTTCATCTGCATCATCATATCAAGTATCAAGTCAAGCAAAATAGTTCCTAATTCAAGCTCACATATCTTGGTTCTAAAGGAAGGATGCAAGAGATAAATCTGCAGAATGACGACATACCAAAAAGAAAAGAATCCAAGCTTTTATTAGGCAGATATTCATAGATTAACATTTTTTCTTGTTCTTGGACGCAGTATCCTATCATCCGGACAAGATTCCTATGTTGGAGTTTTGAGATTAATGCTACTTCATTCTTAAACTCTTGAGTCCCTTGTCCAGAATACCTTGACAGCCTTTTAACTGCGATTTCTTTTCCATCATGCAGCAGACCCTGCAAAAATGCATCAATAACTGAGAAACTGTGAAAGAGGAATAAAACTGCGAAGATTACAACTCCTTATCCCATGCACTATGAGGACTAATTTACCTTGTAAACCGAGCCAAAGCCTCCCTCCCCAAGCTTGTTAGCATCTGAAAAATTCTTCGTCGCTGCAGCTATGGCAGTCAGATCAAAGAACGGTAAATCTGAAAGTTCGCCTCCATCACTTTCCTTTCCAGTTCGAGATTCTCCCATGTATGAACTTCGGTTGACACTGAATGACGATTCTCTACGTCGTCTATCAGTAGCTGTGATTAATCAGCATAATTAATAAATTAATCCAATGACCAAAAAATAGAAGTATAGGCATAAAAAGGTCACCTTTTCTCCTCCTCTTCACCAAACAGTATGCAACGAAGACTAAGAGAAATGAAGCTACAGCAATAGACACTATCAGCATTGCTTGCACTCCTTCTTTGGCAAGAGGGCTTTTCGACTTCTTATATTTAGCTGTAATTGGATAGCAAGGCATCTACATTCAATTAGCACATCTCCAGTCTCTTGGTCAAGTTACAATATATATGGTCAACAATGGATGAACAATCTAAGGTAATGTACTGATTTAGACAAATTAGTTATGTAATCAAGTAGCTGTAATTGCATACCTAATTCAACTGCATCTACTCTTACATATATATCTTGTCCAACACTTGAAAATGTTCTTGTGTCAACGAGATCTCCGTACCAGGTTAAGCAGCCAGTCCCCGACTCGTATGCACTCGTGTAAGCAGTGCAAGAACAATTCTTCAAGCATTCTTGTTCACATGCCTGTAAGCTCAAGCTCAGGTTCGCTTTTGCCATTGAAGTATCAGGTATCTTCACGCGTTCCACCCGAATGAACCCTTCTTCATTTCGGCAAGTGGACACACCCACTTTCCTGATGCAGCCTTCCGACCCGTCTCTTAAAAACCAACTACCTGATGATTTAGGTACAAATCCTGGCAAGCATTTGCATATGAAAGAATCCGAATCATACGGGTTGCAATTACCATTTGCACCGCATTCACGGTAGTTATCGCATTGTTCCTTTGGGGCAGACCAAAACCCGACCCATCTACCATCACGATCATTCCATGTGGCACGTTGCACAATTCCTGATTCATTCACCATCATCCTCGAAAAGATCGTAACATTACTGGTCAATCCATAAATAATAAATACTTCATCCTTATCGTTTACAAAACTAGCATTAAAGATATAATTACGAGTCATTTCAGGTACCCCACTCCATCTTTGCCCGGTCCATGGCCCAGCTCGCCACCAGGGGAGAGAACCCTTGTACAGAAACAACTGAGGATATCCACTGGGATTAATCCTGTAGAAAATGTTACCAGTTCCAGGATCATCTTTTGATTTCCAAGACGAAAGAAACCAGTTCTTTCCAGTCTTTCGGTCCAGCCCAAGCTTCATGTAAGGAAGCATGGTATCTGTAGGATAATCAAAGCTTTGCCACAAGACTGTGTTGGTATCTTGTTCAACCAGAACAAGATTTCCTGTATCCAGAAGCTGAGCCATGGAATTGAGATTGTTTGATGATAAAGAAACATTGGCAGACCAGACAGTACTAGTTTGGTTATTACAGTACAAGACAAGGTTACCATGACTGCCGATTGCTAGCACTCCTGAGGTGTCATTGATAGGATTGTCTCTATTTGCAACCCAGACAACAGTTTTTTCTCGAACTTTGTTATACCAAATTCCTACATAGCGACGAGCAGGATTGCCGGAAGGGCCAAAGAATCCAAGAGCAAAGTCTTGTCGACTAGAAACTAAACTATCACCACCATCTGTAATAGAATTGGTTGGAGTTATGGTAACAACTGATAGGCAAGAAGGGTACAGAAAGAACAGAAGCAACATACGCAGAGACATGATTCCTGTAAGATTCATCAATCA
This sequence comes from Dalechampia spathulata, assembly GCA_948192965.1. Taxonomy (NCBI): domain Eukaryota; kingdom Viridiplantae; phylum Streptophyta; class Magnoliopsida; order Malpighiales; family Euphorbiaceae; genus Dalechampia; species Dalechampia spathulata. The sequence continues at coordinate 1,231 of CANYBF010216277.1, read as the reverse complement.
GGAATGGCATTGACTTTGAGGTTGAATTTTGTGTCAGGCATAGTTGGGGGTTTTAATTGCTGATCGGAACTACCAAACTATATTCAGATCTTGACAGATGAAAGATCCCGAGACCAAAAAAAAAAGACCAAAAGATGTGTCCTTCATTGGACCAAGTCCACAGTAATCACGGGCGTTTATGTTGTGGTACAGATGTATATATTTATGCAGCAAGCTCTCGAAAAAATCTTGTTCAGATGTAAATTCAATCATACATCATTATTATATATCATATATGGAGAAATTTTTATGATTATTTATTATGTAGGATTATGAATCTACATTGATAGATCATTTCCAACTCCAAATGTTATAGTGTTGGCCCGAGTTGGACATGCTCCACATATTTTATTGAAGATGGTACCACATCATAAATACACCACAGAAAGATATCTTTACCAGACTAAGAAAGTATGAACTGTGTAATACTTATTGATTTATTTTATATATGAAAATATGAAGCAAGAGGTTAAAACGTATAGATAGGGGAACACAGCTAATTTGCGGAGAAGTCGTCAGAGTCAAGAATCAATGAACCTGATAGTTACGCGAAAATGAGTTATGCTGCGTATTGATTGAGCATTAAATGAAGTAGTTGGATGAAGATTGAATGATCATCATGCAAATACGTCGCCATGTTGACGACCCCTTCCATGTGACTTCTCGAGTGTTTGTTGCCAAAGCACAAATGGATATTTTGCTAAAAATATTCAATTTTTTCCCCAACATTTTGGAAAATTTTAAACATATTAAAATTTCTCAAATTAGAAAAAATTTGATTCGGTTTGATTGATACGTAGAATTCGGTTAATAAAATTTTAGTTTAGTCCATTAATTAGTTAACCAAAATTATTCAACTAATAATTAACTATAGAGCTATTTATTATTGTTTGGTCTAATTCGAGATATTTTTAAAATTTTTAGAATAGTACTGAACTTGGAATACTTTAAAAATCAAATATTTAGAACCGAGATTGAAGTATTTTCCTGTCTATAGCATCAATATATCTATCGAGCTTCAAGCATGGTGACCGTGACTTGGTTGGCAGAACAACCTCCATCACTGGTTGATATTGGGTCTCCGCTGAAAGAGGAAGAAAGAAAAAGAAAGAGCTGCAGAAAAAAGAATCCCACACCCGGAAAGAGGAAGGAGGTGCATAAAAGTGAGGAGCCCACCAAATCAAAATGCCTT
>CANYBF010216218.1:0-10367 GCA_948192965.1 Dalechampia spathulata | reverse complement strand
TGACAGCCTCTGTCACGACTCGTGACACCCTGTCACAACTCGTGACAGCCTCTGTCACTACTCGTGACAGCCTGTCACTACTCGTGACAGCAAGTCACCCAAGGCAAAAACTGTCCAAAACTCTTTGTAATGAGTCGTGACGCTCATGCACGAGTCGTGACCACCCAACAACACTTCCCCAAGCCAAAATACCTACTGTAACGACTCGTGACACTGCCCCTTCATGACTCGTGACAGCAACCAAACTCACACTCTCATTCCTAACATGCATTCCCTTATGGCATTCACAATCACATTCATCAAATACAATTCATACACATACACACATATACATACTCATACACTCATACACATACAAGCACAGAATACAAAGCACATACGCAAGCAACCATGTATACATACACGTATACATCCAACTCGCATACACAAAATCCTACAAACTTCTAGGGGGTCAAACACGGATGTAACAAATAAAATCAAAATGCCGAACCCAACTCTGAAGAAATTCGGGCTGCTTTCTAGCTCAGGAAGGCTCGGGTTTACATTTTCCTGGTTTGTTTAGTTGCTCAATTGAGTTGACTAGATAAGCCGGGTGGCGACTCCACATCATTTACTCGACGCGATCTGTCTAGTTCCTGTAGTACTTCAGGGGTCAATATTCGCAAGAGCAAGCACCACGGCATCTCACGCTGAATAGCGTGCAGCGCTCCCACGTCCGGGATGCGCTACTCTCACACATACCATGCATACGGTATGTCATTCACTTCACATGCTATGCATATAGTATGTCATACATCATTTTCACATGCCATGTATATGGTATGCTATACATTATGCCATGACATACATCATTTTTACATGCCATACATAGGGTATGCCATGCATTATACCATGTCATACATATGATACATCATTTCACATGCCATGTCACATGACACAAGCACATTCTACTATACATGCCATGTATATGCCATGTCACACATCACTTCACATATCATGCATATGAAATAACCATTCATCTCACATGTCATGCATATGCCATGTCACACCCCATACACTATATATACGTATTGCGTATGCCATACGCCGAACGCTAAAACAAATCAAAAATGTTAACGCATAATGCCATACCCAAATTCGCCATGCTATATGCTTATATACATGCTAGGTTGCCATATCATGCACATGATATGTCATACATGCTCACATGACATGCATATGCCATGCTCCTTTATCGCTCTTATGTATGTCATGCATATGCCATGCCATCTAAATGTCATATAGCTTTATATGTCATTTTACTTGCAACCTTGCAACGCTAATTCACATGACGTGCTATGTGCTTAAAATTACGCTTGCATGCTTGCCTGCTTAGGAAAATTAATCCCAACTATAATGGTAAAATCAATTTTGGAAACTCATAGAATAGATCTCCACCACCCAAACCCAATCTCTGAAGGGTTTAACTAGCACTCATGCTATGGATCGGTTGGACCAATCTGGAACCATCCGGTGGTGACTCCCTTACGACTCTTTTGAGTCTGTATCATTCCCTAAGGGAACCCCTTAGGAAGACTGCGCTTTCGGTCCAAGTGCGGTCCCTGGTCCGTGACTTTCGCAAGCCTCGCTCTGGGCCCTGGCAGAAACCGGCGCTCACAGTGGCGACTCCACTAGGGACATCACGGTGAAAGAGTGGTGCCATCTAAGAGTTTCTATATCAATTTTCCCATCATAGTTAGATTAATTGTATGCATCATAACACTAGTCCATGTCTGTACACACCACATAACCTCCCGTATCAAGCTAGTGATTGTGGGTGAGGGAGTACCCTGGACTCCATTCGACTCCTTGGGAAAGCACATCTGCCTTCACTACTAGCTACACTGTACTGATAACCATCAATGATTCTTGATGGATAGATGTGAAGTATAGTCCTATATCAATGATTCCATTTGGTTGGATAGGTTGTGGACAACGTGGCGGGGACCTTAGCCTGTTCTTAAAACTGGACTAAAGCCCATGTAGTAAGCCTAGCAACATTCCCAACTAGGACCCTTATTGCATGCTATGTGGATCTTTGCCTCATCATGTGAATGGATTTGCATAGACCCAGCCCATTTTCCTCCTACATATTGCTTTGCTAAGAGTCAGAATCCTTTCATGATTCTGTATGGTTGCACAACCTCACGCTTATTCCACGGGTGTACTCTTATCATAGCAATATGATCATGATTCTGTTTTGTTGCATAACCTTACGCTTATTCCACGGGCGTACCCTTATCATAATCATATGATCATGCCCGTATTGCTCTGCTAAGAGTCGGGATTCTTTCATGATTCCATTTGGTTGCATAACCTCACACCTATTCCATGAGCGTACCCTTATCATAACAATATGATCATGCCCGTATTACTCTACTAAGAGTCGAGATCCTTTCATGATTCCGTATGGTTGCATAACCTCACGCCTATTCTACGGGCGTACTCTTATTATAACAATATGATCATGCCCGTATTGTTCTGCTAAGAGTCAGGATCCTTTCATGATTCTGTATGGTTGCACAACCTCACGCTTATTCCACGAGTGTATTCTTATCATAACAATATGATCATGCTCGTATTGCTCTGCTAAGAGTTGGAATCCTTTCATGATTCCATATGGTTACACAACCTCATGCCAATTCCATCGACGTTCACTTATCATTGCAATATGGCTAGGTCACTTATTTGAGAGAATCGCACCTCGAGTTCCCAGTGTAACTCTGAGTTAGTATCCCTACCTAGGATAGGATAATTTGAATTCACCAATTCTCGTGGAGGTATAAGGTTGGAAGGGAGCGCTGCTGCATGCTACATGTTCGCTAACCCTTTCGTGTCTTCTGCCAACCACGCATAGATGCATACTCATATCCTAACAAATTTTGCTTTTGCAGCCATAACGCTGGATGTTCCTAGTATAGGATACGCATACATCCTATATGATACATCGCATGCATACACACATATGCATACTAACCCGCTTTGTTGCACCCATAACATTGCATATTTCCTAGCATAGGTCACACATACATTCTATGTATCGTACCATGTGCATCATACGCAACCGCATGTGCATACTCATGCATCCATGCTAACCTTTTTTTGCCATATACAGAACCATGTCAGACTCTCAGAACACCAGAATTATCGCATCCTCATCTGGCCCTACTGCCTTAACACTGGATGAGGCCACACTTGTTGTAGTTCAAAAGCTCATCGACCAGTCTGTGGCCAAGTTTCTGAATGATGACTTCAAGACCCTCTTGTAATAGCAGATCTGGGAGGCTCTCAATCCTGCTGAATTCATCACCCTGCCAGCTTCGATCAAGGAAAAGGGGAAAATTGTCAACTTGTATGACATCGAGACTAATGATGACATCTTGCTCCATATGCATGATGTTCAGAAAACTGAGACCACTGTCTTGGAGCAGAAGATTGAACAGCTACAGACCATCATGAAGACCAAAGGCATGGGGACTGACCTGGACTTTGATGAGTTCTCGGTCCATGCAATCAAGGGGCTGCCTGCCAAGTTCAAGCTCCCTGATGCTCCCAAGTACAATGGAGTTCGGGACCCAAAGAACCATCTGAAGACCTACACCATGCTGATGAGTACCACTGACTTGTCAGATGATTAGATTGTCCAGCTCTTCTTAATATCACTGGACAGACCAGCGCTAGCTTGGTATCACAGTCTGAACAAGGCAACAACAGATGAGTGGAAGCCTCTTTGTACTGCCTTCTGTAAATAGTACGGGTTTAAGGCCCGGTTTGATGTAACCCTAATGGATTTGGAAATGGTTAAGCAGAAAACCAATGAGTCTTTTATAGATTACTTTAGCAGGTGGATGGACAAAGCTGCACTGGTGCGACAGAAGCCATGTGAATCAGACATGATCAACAAGCTTATCATGGGGTCGTTGCTACTCTACCAAGATAGGCTGAAATATCAGATGTTCCACACCTTTGAGCACATTTATTCAGTGGGACAATGCATTGAGCAGACCGAGGGTAAGAAAAAGGAGCTCTCCTTTCCTAAACCCAAAAACACAACCTACACACAAACACAACCAAAGCCTCATTACACCAACGCCCTGCAAATACCAAAAATCCATGCCATGCAAATGCTAAACCCCATACTCTGAAACACTACACCATCCCAGAAATTCTCAGATCTTGGAATGCCACTTTCCAAGGTTTTTGGTCATCTCCTTAAAGCCAAGCTCATTAAACCGCTAGAGCTAAATTTCAAAACACCACCTCCAACCACAGTAGACACCAAAACCTACTACCATTATCACCATCACCATGGCCATAACACTGATGACTGTCGTTCCCTCCCACTTATCATCGAAAACCTCATCGACTCTGGTGAGATTGAGGACCCTGAGAAATCCAAACCGTCTACCAAGACAAACCCGCTACCAAACTACCATAAGGCCAACTGCACCTACATGATCCAATCAAGATTACCAGAATCCCTGATCTTAAGCTCCTTTTCTCCTCTCAGAAGCAAGGGGAATACACAGTTACCTGCTATCACCTTTCACCCCGATGGGGGATTTGACATTGGTGCTATCGATATATGGTACGACAGCTCTGAGGATGAGTCTACAGTTACTTAGGGTTTTGCTAAGTCTGAATCATCATAGGAACAGGCTTCAGATAAGGGTAAGTCGACCGAGACTCTCAAGGTGGCCAAGCCGACACCAAAGCCATCCAAGCAGCATAAAGGGTTAGGTGCCAACAAGATGTCCTCTCCGGTTCGCAACATGACCCGCAGTGGCAAGGTATTTACTCCTCCCAACCTCGGGAAGAAACCTGAAGCTCCCAATAAGTTGACTGAGGCTAGGCCCACTAGGGATCAAGCTAGTCCAAGTAATGTTCCAGCTCCACTGCCAGCTGATCAAGTTACTCAACCTAATAATGTTATGGTCAAATAGCTGAAGAAGACTCAAGCTAACATTAGCATCTAGGACCTAGTGTTATCCTCCCAACAACATCGATGGGCCATCATTAAAGCACTCTCTGCTATGAGAATCTCTCCTTCTGCTTATACCTTTAGCATGAAGAGTCAGGTGGTAAACCGGGAGCTACCATCCAGTATGATCACATTTTCTGATGCGGATTTATCGGTCAAGGGAATCCGTCACAACAAGGCACTGTTCATCAAGGTGAACATTATGAACTTCACCACCCCTTATGTCATGGTGGATGATGGTTTTGGCATCAATGTTTACCCACTCAAAGTGCTTCCTAAGCTTAGGGTTTAGCTTACCGACTTAAAGCCCTGCAAGACCATCATCAGGGCATATGATGAGTCCAAACAGGAGGTTACTGGTACCTTCACTGCCACTGTCACCGTCGGGCCGATTGAATCAGTGGTGGAGTTCACTATTCTGGACATTTCGATGTCGTTTGCACTACTTTTGGGCCGACCATGGTTCCATCCACTGGGAGGTGTGCCATCCACCCTGCACCAGAAAATCAAGTTCCTACACAACGAGGGTGTGGTTACTATCACTGCTGATGATGAGGTAGCCTTGGCCTGCATCAGAGAAGACATTCCTCTCATGACTGGCTTCTAGATTACTACTATCGGAGAGCCCAAATCCTACTCGTACCAACCAAGTCCTGCTATGGAGAGGATGATGCAACTGATGGACTTCGTGCCTGGTAAGGGTTTGGGCCTATATCAGTAAGGCCCAGTTGAATTTGACATTCCGACAACCATGTGGGAAGAGAGGTACTGCATTGGGTTCGATCCCTACACCTTAGATAAGCCAGAAGAGTGTAAGAAGGTCCTCTTCATTCAGGGAGAGACTCAACATGATCATGCTCCCAAGTTGCCTAACTTGGAAGACTTCTATGAGCAACAGTTCACCATCTTTTGCGATGTTTATGACCTGTCATCCTTGACAGCACTTGGGAAGACTTCTACTGCTATTGCCATCAACCCTGATGATAATTTCTAGATCTTTGGTGATGTCGCTGATCTCACCACCGGCCGCCTGGAGCCGGAGCCTGCCACAGTCGCTACACTGAGATCTAAGTTACAGAACTTGGACATTGAAGACCTGCTGCTGCCAAAGGTCTATGAGGACATCGCCACATTGGTGGAGAACACCTTTGAAGAGCTTATATATGAGGATGCTGATGTCCCTATTTCTGTGCTTTTTAATGACGATGTAATCCCATCTAAATATGAAGCAATAAAGAGCAACTTTGCTTATGTTTGTGATATGTATTCTGATGGCATTGTGCATGAGCATGAACATTTCATGAGCATTTTTGATATTAACGCATCTTGCATAAAAAATGTTAACATTAACATAGATGATAAACCATGTCTCCTCCAGATTGCATCAGACTTGACCTCTGAAGAGAGAACAGAAATAATCAGCGCATTGAAAAAGCACATAAAAGCCTTTGCTCTATGCTATGAAGACATGTCGGGTGTCGACAGATCCATCGCAGAACACAGAATTCCTACCAAGCCAGGGTTCAAGCCAGTTAAATAGAAACTGAGGCACCTCCGACAAGAATGGGCACAGAAGTTCAAGGAAGATGTCCAAAAGCAGTTGGATGCTAAATTCCTTGAGGTGGTTGACTATCCGGAATGGTTGGCCAATGTGGTTCTGGTTCCCAAGATGGCAGGGTTAGAGTCTGCATAGACTACAGGGATCTGAACAAAGCATGTCCAAAGGATGACTTTCCTTTGCCTCACATTGACATGCTGGTCGATAGCATAGCTGCTAGCGCTATGTATTCCTTTGCTGATGGATTCTCTGGGTACAACCAAATCCTAATGGCAGTTACAGACAAGGTGAAGACAGCTTTCATCATAGAATGGGAGACCTACTGCTACAAGGTCATGCCCTTTGGCTTGAAAAACACAGGTGCAACCTACTAAAGAGCCGCAACAACCTTGTTGCATGACGTGATCCATAAGGAAGTCGCGGTCTATGTGGATGACATGATGGTGAAGTCTCCCACAAGAGAAGAGCATCCAGCTGCTCTAGAGAAATTTCTCACTCGCGTTGAGAAATATGGACTTAGGCTGAATCCAAAGAAATGCACATTCAGGGTAACATCTGGCAAGCTTTTGGGTCACATTGTCAGTCAGAAGGGTATCGAAGTGGATCCTGACAAAGCAAAGTTGATCATTAAGATGCTTATCCCTAGAACTGAGATGGAAGTTAGGAAATTTCTGGGACAGCTCCAGTACATTAGCAGATTCATCACCAAGCTCACTACCATGTGTGAGCCAATCTTCAAGCTTTTGAGAAAGAACCAGCCTATGGTTTGGGATGAGAACTGCCAATTTGCATTTGAGAGAGTAAAGCATTACCTCTCCAACCAGCCGATCCTACAAGCACCTCGACCGGGAAAACCATTGCTACTCTATCTAGCCTTAGAAGAGGAGTCAGTGGGTGCTATGATGGCTAAGGAGAATGACGCCGGAGTCGAGCATGCTGTCTACTACTTGAGTAAGAAGCTTTTGCCAACTAAGTGCAAGTACAACACTGTTGAGAAGCTATGCATGGCTATGGTCTGGGTTACCAAGAAACTCAGGCATTACTTCCAGTCATACCAAATACAGGCAATCTCCAAGGTTGATCATATGAAGTACTTGTATGCTACTCCTTTGCTAGTAGGAAAACTTTCTAGGTGGTTAATCCTGTTGTCAGAGTTTGATGTGCAGTACGTCACTACCAAGGTGATTAAAGGTAGAGTGATTGTTAAATTCTTAGCATCCAGGCCGATGGATGACTCTGAGACTTTTGAACTAGACTTCCCAGATGAGCACTTGGGAGCAATTGACATGTAGAAATGGCAGTTACATTTTGACGGCATAATCAACAGAAAGGGTGCAGGTATAGGAGTTGTACTAATCACTCCTGAAGGCGAGCTAATAATGCTTTCAAAGTGGCTGAGCTTCTCAATCACTAACAATATGGCTGAGTATGAAGCATGCCTCTTCAACCTAGAAGCATTGTTGATGATTGATGCCCGGGATGTACAGATATTTGGTGATTCAATGCTTGTCATTTACCAGTTCACGGCTGAGTGGGAAGTCAAAGAGGAAAGGTTTAAGCCTTATGCTAAATACATGCAGCTCATGGTTTGCAACTTCAGCTCTTGTCAATTTATTCATATGCCGCGTGAAGAAAATCAGATGGCCGATGCTTTGGCTACACGGGCTTCAGTCTATGAGCAACCGTAGAGTCAAATTCGACCTGTATTCATCGAGCAGTCGAGGATTCCTTGCTATTTTGGAGAATGGGTTATGGCACTAGACCAGCAAGATGAGGCTCCATGGTATGCTGATATCATGAATTTTCTAAAGACTGGTACTTATCCAGAGGAAGCCAACAGAACTGATAACCTAACTCTACGCAGACTAGCAGCTAACTTTACCTGGCACCAGGGTGTTCTCTACAGAAGAACCGCTGATGGTTTACAACTTTGATGTATATCGGGGAAGGACATCGAGTCAGTTCTAGAAACGGTACATACTGGTGTATGCGGGCCCTACATGAATGGATTCACGCTTTACAGGAAAATCATACGCCAAGGATATTTCTGGCTCACCATGGAAACAGACTGTATATAGTTTGTACGGAGATGCCATGAATGCTAGATTCATGGAGACCTGAGTCATCTACCACCAGTCAAATTGCAAAACCTGACAACGCCTTGGCCATTCTCAGCTTGGGGAATTAACATCATGGGTGAGATTCATCCTAACGCATCTAATGGACACTGGTACATACTGGTAGCTATGGACTACTTCTCTAAATGGGTGGACGCATAATCCTACAGTAAACTGGGGGCAAGACAGGTTGCCAAGTTTATAGAGAAGAATCTCATATGCCGATATGGGGTGCCACATCACCTAGTGTCAGACAACGGAGTACAGTTCCAGGCTCAAGTTGTAGACTTACTGGAAAAATATGGGATTGAGCATCATCAATCCTCTCCTTACCTGTCACACCTCAAAGTAGAGACATGTCTCGTAATGAAACCCTAAAACTCTTCCCTCGAGTTCCAAAATTTCATCATAAGGGAAAACAATCATAACATAATACAACATTTCAAAATATTTTAAACATGCCAAGAAATTAAATCCAACACCGAGATAACTATAACATGCAGTAGAAAATAAATATATACACCAGATTACAGTTATCCCAATGGTATCATCGAGAAGTAATTAAAAATAACACAACCAATATTACTGCCAAAAATGAAAGAAGCAAAGACAGCATATGCAATGCCTGCAGGAGTTCATCTAAGAAAGTCCCAGGCAACATCAGCGAAAAAATGCAGAAATCGTGCGCCTCACTGCTGACGAGTGCCTCTAACCCCGTCTAACCTCCGAAGTGCTCGGACCTGCATTCATCAAATGACAAACACTGAGTAAAACTCAGTGGCGCTAAATAAATGAATGCAATAAATAATAGTATCATTTATAATAATTGAAAGTATATAATCAAATACCAATGATATCTCTATAAAGTAGCGTATGAAATAAATTCCAGTGTAAGTAATTTCGTACGTATAAAATTCCAGAATTCTCATCTCACCATTTCATGGTACCTGGATTCACCACTGAATTTTATTCATGGAATCATGAATAATTTATAAGTTTCCATAACCATAATATCCCATATCAGTTTAGTATGAATGTATGTAGATATGGAATGAATTTATAAGAATGCGATGTTTGCACTCTCCCTCAATCAAATTGTTTTTCACTGTCATATCTCAATTCAACAATCATATTTTTTTTTCTTGAATGCAATTGTACTCAGCATTCGATGATTTTGATAAACATACGCGACTGAACTCAACCTATGGGAAGTGACTGTGCTCAGCTTTCGTATAAATATCTCAATCCATCTCAAATCTCAACATATCACAATAACCTCACTTTTCCGTCCTTATGACACCATGAAGTGATGTTATGAAATGCCAATGCATTATTTAACGATGAACATGATTTATGTGATATGATGCATTGGACTATTTAAATAAATATCATAATATTTCTTAGGGCATACAATTTATTAATTTATCGTGCAGTGCTTGTGTGATTTTTATCTCAAACTTATTTATCTAAGTCGAGGATATAGCACTAACCTGCAGGAGTTTTACCCTTATCTACGTGTCTCGGGGACACATGAACAGGCTCCTCAGTAGGTCCTGTATTTATTTATATATATAATTAAACTCAGTAATATTCTCAAAGGATTCAATCAATTATCAATCATATAATCACACTAAATAATATTCATCACATAATTATTACACTCAAATATTAA
>CANYBF010216126.1:0-14255 GCA_948192965.1 Dalechampia spathulata | reverse complement strand
TTACATTTTCAATTTGTTAATTTTAATAATGATATAATTATTTAATATTATATTAATTCATATTAAGGCATACATTTTTCAAATTTAACAAGATAATTATATAAAATTTAATTTAATTTAATATTATGTTAATTAATATTAGTATTTACTCTCATTTTTTATAAAAAATAGATGAAAATATTATATAAACAACATTTTAAATAAGTATATAATACTTATAAATGACAGGTAAAAAAAATTTGAAAACATAAAATATAAAATTATTATAAATGATGAGTCAAAAAATTTATCCAAATACACGTTATGAAACTCTAGTAACTCCAGCAACCCAAAGAAAAGGTAAGCAATCAAGTAAAAACGATAAAGTACTTATACTTTTTCTCCTTTGAAGGACGACTCGTTGTTTACTTGAGCATTATCATTTTTTGTTTGACAGGTATCAGATTGCATTGTTTTCTAAACAAAATAGTAAGACAATCTCCTTTATAAATCAATAATATATGGAAAAATGAGATGATTTTTTAAATAACCAATAAAAAGGTTTAATCCTTCTTACTCAGGCGAGATGATCCTGACTTCCGAGAAAATTCCGTTAGTCCTTGCCTCAAAGCTTCAAGAGTTATGCCATTGTCAACCAAGATACTCGTTACGCCCATTTTTGACGTCTGAAAAACCAATAACAGAATTAGACAAACTCGTGCAAAATTCGTGCACCTGCACCTCAATAGGAGAAATTATAGAACAAAGTGATGATCCCATGTCAATGTCTAACACAAAATAACAAAACAGGCAACAAAAAGAATTTGGAAAATATTTGAAATAGTTTAACCAAATCATGGGTATATGTGGATTTTGATCAATAGGTGGAGGTGGATAATAGGTATGCGAAAGTTACTTCTTTTTCAAATGGTTTATTCCATATCACACGCTGACATGTACTGCTTTAGAATATAATTTCTAGCAAGGAGAAAACATAATTGACAAACAACCCCATGAAATCTGTCACATGTTGACATGAGATGATCATTGTAGTCCATAATTTCGATGAGTAAAGAACATAATTTCAAAAATGAGATTCTAGACGTAGAATCTCAAATGCAAATGATAAATGATTGTTAACGAGTAAAGCTTAAAGCAGAACAGGGAATCAGATATGAAATTTGAAAGAAAAAGAGAGAAACATTACGGGTTCAATATTCCTATCCTCGTCATCAAAGAAGAGCATTGAACTAAATGGCACTCCAGTTTTCCTATGAATCCTCTGAAAATGGTCAGTTTTGTGAGTCCAACTGGAGAAAATTTCCTGCATCATTAACCCAATAACGCACTTAATTAGACGAGAAAGAAAATGCAAAAACGATCATCAAAATTTGATTACTTTGCGAGTTATGTTTCTCATATAATCGCATAATCTTAGTAGTAAAACAATACTATTGTGATCATAATACTTCATCCTATACAAGAGAATGAACCTGATAGAATTAACAGGATTCAAAACGCTACATCAGTTCAAATCATACAAAACCAGAAAGTAATCATTTTTAAGCAAAACAACGACAATTTATTTGCAATTGTGATAACTTTCATCTGAATATCACTAAGTAGAACAGAATACAGTAACAAAAATGGCGAACTAATCGATAGAAATATCAAGCAGCAATTAGGTACCAAAATCAACCAACCTTCGCAACAAACATGGAGGAAATCCCTAATTTAGCAAGAAATGCTTTAGCAAGTTGAGATGTTGGCGATCTAGAAGCAATACCCAGTTGAATTCCCTTTTCTTTTAAAGCTTCTAATATACCTTTAGCTTCTGGGTATAGATATGGCGTATCATCCATATAGTAACACTCGCTGATCAAATTATTATTGATAATTCAACAATTAAAACAGAAAAGAAAAAGAGATAAGATTTTTTCAAATAAATATCAATTTTTCTACCAAAAACACTGAGATTCTTTCTAAAATTAAGCAGACAACGAACCAGTAGAATGGCCAGAGAGTGTAATCTAGATCAAACACAACTAGCTGAGGTAAATCCTCGAATTGCTCTATTATCTGAAACGCAGCGTTTTTGACCTTTTCCTCATTGTCTTCCATTTGTCTCTGCGTCTCCATCTCCCTTTTCTTTTTCTTTTTTTTTTTTTTCACTTGGGAAAGGAGGAGAGAATTAAACGATACGGCCAAAAGTAATGCGTTTTAATGTAGGCCGCCCAGTTGGACCGGAAGCAACATCGAAGGAAATCATACATTAAAAATTAAAAAAACCGCAGCCGCGTATGTTTTCCACGTGGCGTCACCCGTCCGTCTTTGATTTTTTTAATCAAAACGCACCGTATTAGGAATAATAGTACTAAATAAAACGTGAACAGAAAAGCTTTCCCAAGCCTGGTATTCCCCGCTTTGTGGTTCTTTGTCAGCGAAGAAAGGTTCTTTTTTTCCCCCTTTAATTTCATTCCATAATTAGAGAAGGTCTTGAGATTTTCAAGATTTTGTTATTAAATTTCAGTTCTTTATTTTCTTGTTCTACATAATTCAGCGAGTACGATTTTTTTTTCTTTTATTAGTTTGAAAATTTATTTATTTTTGGTACTTTTTTAATTTGAACGCCTTGCTGAATTGTTATTCGATTTCTCTCTTTTTTTGTTTCTTATTTCAACTTATTTATGCTTTAAGGATTAGGGTTTCTCGATCATTACTTTGTTTGGGGTAAATCAATTGCAGAATAAGTTGAAATCGAATTTAGAGAATTCATGTCACTTGCATTATTTCTCTTTGTTGAAAGTTGAAGTAATTAAGTTATGGCGACTAACAGCATTCCATATTGGAAATCCAGTTGGAGTTGAAATTCTTTCATTTCTAAGACTTGATGAATAATAATCTTGAAAATGGCAATCAGTTTTTTTTTTTTTTAGAGTTACTAATCTTTGTCAAATGTTGCTGTTCGTACCCGTCTCTCTGTCTAATTGTGTTTAAACTGGATAATGTTTCTTTGCAGGGCTTGACATTGTAACTTTTAAAGGCTGTTCATCTTGTTTTTGTACGTGTCGCTGAGTGGTGTTACATCACTACTGGCATCTTCTAGCATTATAGTTGAGTTTGGAAATGGCTGTTGCTGGTTCTTTGCAATTGTCCCATGATTTTGGGCTTTGCAAGAACCAGGGGCACAAAAAACATTACAAGGTTTGAAGTTTTGATCTTGTTTTTCTTATATTTTCCGTTTTGGGATTAGCACGTTTCTCTTGTTTTTCTTTTTTTTTTGAAAAATATATATGGAAGTAATATTTTTCATTTCAGACAATACTCTGGAGGGGAGGCATGATTCCACCGATGAGTACATCACTATCATCACATGTTTCGGTAATCTTGTCATTCTAGCCAAGTTAAATAACGATATTTTTGTTTTCATCTGCAAGCGTCAATAGACATTCTCATGTTGTACAAACATACAACATGGTTCACTAGAGGACTACTTTCATTTTAGAAAAAGGTGTTTTTGACATTCAGTTTCTACTTTACATTCTTAATGATAATATGGCCTCTTAGAAAATATGCAGCTTCCATCTGTTTATTTGCAGTTCTGATTGTTGTCCTGTACCATTATCTTTCAGACAGCTCAAAACTTAACAAGTTATTAAATTTGTTTTTTCAGATGGATATGGAATCCCTTGAAAATGTTCATGTGTGTTTTATACACGTGAAGTCTTGAATTGATATCTCCACCTTCTAGCTTAGGTTGGATGCCCTAACATGAAATGGTACCTAACGTCTTCCCCCATTGTTGGTGCATTTGTTGGGTGAGCTCAGTAGCTGTCATTATTGTAAAATATTAAAAGTAACTCTTATATTTGTGTCCATGTTTCTTTTTCTTCCAACTTAGGCTTTCATGTTGGATGATCATCAGGTGAGGAATAAGACATTCAGCAATCATAATTTTTTTAAAAAAATATTTCCATAAATAGAATGGAGTGGGGAAAGGCAGCATTTGTTATTAAGACTTAGTTGATTGGAGTTAGCTTATAGTTTGGTCTGCCCTGGGTTTCAGTTTTAAGGGGGATTCCTTGTAATATGACATGTAACTACATTAGTGCTTCTATGGTTGTTTGCCCGTGAATTCCTTTCAACTAGGATTGGGCTTGGTATTGCTTTTCAAAAAATAAATGGCTTCTCTTGTTCTTGTCGTGACCTGTTGAATTCTCAAAACTTTTGTTTCTTCACCCCCACAAGGGCAGAAACCTGTTGCTGTATTGGTTTTGTTATTGAAGGTTTTGGCGAAGTTGGAATAAGAGAGCACTCATCCTAGAGGAAGGTTTAGTACTTGAATAGAATAGATAGGAATCATTTCTAACTTCTTATGTACCATTGTGCCATGTGGCTAATGTTCCAAGTCCAGTTCCTTTTGGTTGAATCCTGCTAATGTTAAAAATATTGTTTGTGCTAAACAATAGATCCAGGGAAAATTAATATATGTAGATTTATGGTAAATAGAATTGCCTAGTAAATGCTCTTTCATGTAAAGTTTGATTTTTTTTTCCTGTTATTCCTTCTTAATTAACATTTAGTGATATGTAAAACTCTTTAGTAGCATTTATTGAATGAGGAAAAAGCTTAAAATGTCTTGCTCCTTTTTACAGTTTCAGCAATGTGATTCTTGGCGGATACATCTATCCAACAGTTTCTACAAATCTTTATACCCTGTATCAAGAAGCAATGCTTTTAGGTGCCATTCATTTCTTCCAGGCCAATCCTTTCAACTCCCAAGCGTGAAGGCTGCTTCCATGGCATTAACGAGGTCTCTTTTTTTCTTTGCTGCTAACTTAATGTCATGGTTTTGGATCCATGTATACTGACACAATGTTATCTTTTTCTTTCTTTAAATATCATTACAAATTGTTGCTTGGAAGTTCATATAATGAAATTGATTTGACCATATTGCTATTGTTTTGCTCATCATTTGTTGGAAGAAATTTATGGCATTGTTGGCTAATGCTTCTTCTTGGAGTCTAAGTCTCTAGAGTTGTTACACATGTTTTTCCACCTTTTTTTATTCAAATTCAGTAAATATTAATACTTCATTCTGTCCAGAGCATATTCTGCTTTACAAGGCAAACCTATTATACTGAAGTTGGCTCCAGCAGTTGGCGTTGTTGTATTTGCTATATGGTGTCTTGGTCCCCTCCTGCGACAAAGCAGAAATTTACTACTAAATGTACATGGAGCCTTCCCTTTGTTCTATCTTTTTTGTTAGCTTTCTATTTGAATAATGTACCTTGTGACCTTATGTTTTACATTTGTCAATATTCTGCAGAAGAATGATAATAGTTGGAAAAAGAGTGCGACATATTATGTTATGACCTCTTATGTTCAGCCTTTGCTACTGTGGACTGGAGCAATACTTATCTGCAGGTTAAAATTCATGATCTGCTGCATTATAAGAAATTGCATATGCTCAATCTTAGGAGCATCAATTGTTATCACATAAACCTGTGCTAATCATAGCTAGAGTTTTTTGCAGAGTGCTGGATCCCCTGGTTCTGCCTACCGAAGCTAGTCAGGTTATTAAGCAAAGGCTTTTGAATTTTGTTAGGTCATTGTCAACAGTGCTGGCATTTGCCTATTGTTTATCAAGGTAAGCTGATGCCTGTCTCAGAATTGTTCTTTCTTTATTCACTGTTAATTTTTTACTATAACTGAGCAGACCTTGTGCTTCTGCTTAGACCTTGGCCCTGTGCTTGGTCATTACTACTACGACAGTCCATAATTAGCTTTTATTGTCTTTATTCTCATTTTCTTTTCGTAGCCATACAGTCAGTTTTGTGATAAAAATAAGTTCTGATATCATATTTTGCACGGCATCAAACTGATTTATAATTTGGTCTGAGATGTATTTTCCGTTAATGGTTTTGGCTCTTTAATCTGGATGGGATTGTCTAAGTTACAGTTCTTATTTTGAGTTGCTCACATAAGAGCTAATCATGGTAAACTTTTCATGCAGTGTGATTCAACAAGCTCAGAAGTTCTTCATCGAGTCTAATGAGCCGAATGATACAAGAAATGTATGTGCCTGTGCTTTAACATGCATGTTGTTGTTGAGTTCTGATGCTTATTTGTGGCATATTTCTTTTTGTCCCGATGCTTGTCTTACTCCTTTTTTTCCTTCAGTCATTCAAGAAAATTTTTTATTACTATTAAGTTCATTTGTATGATACATCTAACTACTTCCTTACTAGGTTAGTGGAGTAATTTTGCTATCGGATTCTTTTTTCACTAAATCTTTTTTGGTTTTTCGATTAGTTTAAGTCACAAATTCTTTTTTTTTTCCCTCCTTTTTTGGGACAGATGGGTTTCCAATTTGCAGGGAAAGCTTTGTATTCTGCAGTATGGGTGGCTGCTGTTTCACTTTTCATGGAGTTACTAGGTTTCTCGACACAGAAGTGGCTCACTGCTGGAGGTCTTGGGACTGTGTTGCTGACCCTTGCTGGCCGTGAGGTGCAATCGTGCTTTCCTTGTCTTGCCATTTTAATGTGTTGTTTTTTCCTTTTGGTGTTTATGTTAAGCTCAACCCATTAATGTTTCTCCAGTTTACTCATTTTTTTGTTAGAGACAATATAGATTAATTTTCTTCTTTTTCCTTTAGGTCACCTTTATAATCCTTTTTTTTTTTTTTTTTGTAGATATTCACAAATTTCCTTTCAAGTGCAATGATTCATGCAACTCGACCTTTTGTTGTCAATGAATGGATTCAAACAAAGATCGAAGGCTATGAAGTTTCGGGTACTGTGGAGGTTTGTACATGAGACTGAACCCTGTGAAGTTCAAGAAGGGCTTTACTTCTAATATTCAGATCTGTATAGACCCTTTGCATCATATTCGTGTGACAACATTATTTTGGTGAAAAGATAAAACTCTTCTTTTGGAAGAGAAGAAAACTAAATGAACTATTCAGTCAAATGTGGCTGTGGCTATCTTAAATTTGGACGCAAGTGTCATCCAAAACCATGAGAAATGGGAAGAATTCATATAGCCGATAATTAGGATTAAAGCTTTAGTTGAGTGGAGTTGGAAGAAAAGAGAACAATTTTTCCTAAACATTTAGGTAAAAATTCATTGAAAAGCATGCTAGCATGTAAGAGAATCTTATGTTTGTCATCAACTTCTTCCTTTCTCTTTTTTGCAGCATGTGGGGTGGTGGTCACCGACAATCATAAGAGGCGAAGACCGTGAAGCTGTCCATATTCCAAACCATAAGTTTACGGTGAATGTTGTGAGAAATCTCAGTCAGAAAACACATTGGCGTATTAAAACTTACCTGGCAATTAGTCACTTGGACGTTCATAAGATCCATGTGAGAATAATATGGCTTGCCATCCCTTCAAAATTTGAGGTTTCATTTCACCTTTTTATTTCTCTACGATGTCTCCTCTGTGATAAAAGAGGTTGTGGCATTTTTTATGCAGAGTATTGTTGCTGACATGCGTAAAGTCTTGGCAAAGAATCCTCAAGTTGAGCAGCAGAGATTACATAGAAGAGTATTTTTGGATAATATAAACCCTGAAAATCAAGCTCTCACGGTTAGTGATTCTTCTTAGATAGAGCTTGCTTTGTTTTTTTGCTTTATCTTTCTTACTCCATTTCATAATTTTGTACAGTTGTCAGTTTTGGCATGTCCCAGTAACGTATTTGTTAGCAAAATTGCTAATGTTGTGGTGGTTCCTTGATCGTTCCTCTAAAAGGTCTTATCCAATTACAAGAGCAAGTTGGATATATTCTAAGTGATGGATTTGTGTCCATATTTACGTATTTGTTGAAGGTCATCTCCTGTTCAATAAATTTGCAAATTGTTTGGATCAATTCTATGATTTTTCTGAAACTATTGAGCATGAATTCCTCATTGTATTTGTTGTTGTTTTGCACTTTTAGTTAAAACTATGATATCACCTTTGAATGTGATAATTGTTGTTTTGAATGTGATAATTGTTGTCTTAATAAAGATAAAATTCAGTTTCAGTTACATGAGTTGCCTACTGAAAAAGAGATTAAACTGATTGTACAATATGATTGTGCACTTTCCTGCGTTGCAGATTCTGATATCCTGTTTTGTGAAGACCTCACATCATGAAGAATATCTTTGTGTCAAGGTAACGAGTTCTAGGATTTAAAGACAAGCCGTGCTACTCTTGCAGACATGCATAAATATAGCAAAATCTTTATATTTCTTGTACTGGTGGCTAGGGCTTAACTCACTTTAGCCCAATGTATTTGATGGTGGAGTACGGAATATATATTGGTGTTGCTTACGTTCGATGTTTTCTGAAACAGGAAGCAATTATGTTGGATCTTCTGAGAGTTATCAGCCATCATCGTGCCCGGCTTGCTACGCCTATCCGAACAGTGCAGAAAATATATGGTGATACTGATTTGGAAAACGTTCCCTTTGCAGATTCAATCTATAACCGCGGTGGAGTGGCATCTAATCGTCCTTTGCTACTTATCGAACCCTCTTACAGAATCAATGGAGATGATAAAGCAAAATCTCAAACTCGCCAAGGACGAGGTGCTGGAGATCAAGAAAATAAGACTGCATCCCGATCTACTCCTGACAATAAAGCTGGAGCAAGCCCAAAGTCCGACTCCAAGGCCAAAGAAGCAACAAAATCCGATTCTAAGATAGACGCCAAATCTGGTGAAACACCAAATCCTGATGCCAAGGAGTACATAAAAGGTGCAACAGCATCTATGTCGGACCCCAAGGTAGGTCCTAAAGTGCCTGTGAAATCATCACCCAATTCTGCCTCCAAGGCATCAAGTTCTGCAGAATCAAGTTCAGAATCTAAAGCAACGGGATTTGTTTCTGATAATGTGATACAAAGCAAGAAGATCCCTGACAGCAAACAGGCTAAGAGTGCGAATCCTGGAAACGCTAGGCAAAATAGCCAGTTGGATGATTCATCGTTTTCCTTATCAGAGTCTGATACTGAGAAAGTAAGTGGATTGCAATTAAAACAAGGAACTGAAAGAAAGTCAAATGGCCAACCACCTGTATCAAGACCTCCTTTGGAGGAAAATATAGTCCTTGGGGTTGCTTTGGAGGGCTCAAAGAGAACCCTTCCCATCGAAGAAGACATTACTCATCCAACTCCCGACGATGTAAAGGAAATGACAGCTGCAGGCCGAAATGGAAATGCATCTTCAACTGGCGATACGGATGGGAAAGCTGGTCAAATTCCAACCCCTCCAACATCTGCTGATCTGTCAAAATGATATTGAGTGGCAATTTTTGTCGAAGTGTTGAATTGTCGAACTTTTAGCTTGAGTCGCTCACATATTATACAAGTTCAGGGATTGCTCATCCTGATGAGTGCAGTCAAATTATACTTTTATTCTCTTCTCAATATAGGATGCCACATAAAGGAAACCTGCAGTTTCCGTCACATTACCAATTTGGTAGCTGTTGAACTCGTCCCCTTCTAGTTAAGGTCCTGCAAATTGCTAAATGTTATGTTCCACTTTAACCACAACCATGGCCTTCAAAGGTGGACCGATTATTTAGCTGGTAGCAATTTTAAGCAGATTCATGCATGCTATGACGAAAAGCATCCGCAATCAAATCTGTCAGATTCAATTCCGATGCGGAACAGTAAAAAATGTGCAGTAGCCGCTCCATTTAATAACCCCATCTGTGCTCTTTCCATCCAAAGAAAAGCCTGATTCTTTTATTTATTTATTACACCAACATTGAATATATAGCTGCAGTCACAAATCAATAGTATATAGAGATCACAACTTCATAGCCTTTTTATCAGAAATATCAACCTAAGCTCGGCACATGCAATCTGGGCTAGGATACGTGTATATGGATTTTTTTGGTTTTCGCAGTCGAATCTCCCCTTGTCTGTCTTCATGCCCTTGAATAACTGCCTGCTGAAACTCTGGCCAACTCATGCTCTTGTTCAGGAATAGCTGTCCTAACAATGGCATGTTCGGCCTGACGGTCTTCATGTTGTAGTAAGTTCGATGTCCCACCTGTTGGCATTACAAAAACTTGGTCATCTCTTAGTTCTTCTCCATGCATGCAAAGAATTCCGTTTTGTATGTACATATACATGAAGTTAAAAGCTGGCTGTGGAGACTCACCATTGCATTGTGCATATTTCCTCGCGATGCGGATAGGAAGATGTCACTGTGCAAACCAACATAGTAATCGACTGCAGCTAACAAAGAAGCTTTTCCTTTGATCTGTTCACGTTCCTCGGAAGAAGCAAGGCTCTTCTTGTCTTCCATTAGTGGAAACAATTGTCTTAAAACTGAGATCCTAGCTTCTCCACCATAAACCTGAAGATAGATCATTCACAAGTCTCACCAAAATGATAACCATGGCTGCCGTTTTGTATTTGATTAAGTTAGTAGGACAAAAGACCTTGTGGGAAGCAAGGTACAGGCGAGTACTGTTGTCAAAGCCCAAAGCTGCCAGAAATAATCCAATCTCCTCAGGAGTCATCGGGCAGCGTCCTTGACTCCTCAATTCTTCATCAGTGAACTGCGAGTTAAGGACCCTTCCCTGCCAAATTACTTGTCGATATTTGGCCAGAGCCAATTTCTCAGCTTTACCGCCACCAAAATCACAGGCTGAATGAGCAGCCATATCCTAAAAAGCAGTTTAGCGGTTCAGACATCAGGTATTCATGATGCATGTATCAACGTGTAATGAACAAAAACCACTAGCCCGAATTCTTACAGATTGACCATATTCAAAATGAATAGAAAAGAAAAACAGAAATTCAGCCTGCATTTCTGTATGATATAACACATTCATACCTTGTCAAAACGGAGATGTACCACGATAAACTTCCTTGCTTTGTTTTCATCATTTAAATCTGTAGTTTGCTGTAGGTAATTAGTACTATCTACTTTGGATCTTTTAAATGGATATCTAAGGCGATTGATAACTGCATCTCCAAGCGCTCTGATGTGGGGAACAAAAAGTAATGCTTCAAAATTAACTTTACAGCGTAACTGTTGGATTTCCATTGGCAAGTTGTCAAAGGTCAGACGGTGAGAGAACGGAGAAATCGCAGCAATTCCATAACTGGACATCAAAAAACAGCTCCCGATCAAAAATTGCCAAGTCCAGAGAAAGAATCATAAAACAGAAACAAGCACTAACATTAACTTGTCGAAAAATAGTCAACAGGCAGAAGACCAGGCACCAAAGAAAGTTTTAGCTAACCTGCATGAGTGCATACAGTTTTTATCCTCAATACTATATTATTCTTTTTTTATCATGCAAGTCATGGAAGCTAAAATTAAATTAATAGATTTGGAGAAACCACAATCCTGCATAAAAACATTTTAAAATCTATGTAGCTACCAACCTCTGCAGTACTGGTAGGACATTTTCCAGATACCAGTTAGCTGAAGAATGAACAGGTGCCGTCTTGATTCTGGTAGCTCGAATAGCTGTAGCATAGTACTCCCTTGTGCTCCAGGAGAATTCATCAGGTATCTCTTTAACAATGGAAATATCATCCTTCAACACATTGATAAAGTGATCCACATCAAATAAATCCATGAATGAGCTGCAAGACATCAAGATGCAACTTAAGAAAGACATCTTGCTGGAAAACAATAATGAGTAAACATACGTAAACTTTAATCAAGGAATGACAATACCTTGAATCTCGCCAAACGGGATTGACTTCAAAATGTGGGATGATGAGTGTAGCATTCAGTATTTTAGCAACGGCCACAGCATCACATATCTATCAAAGAAACAACTAAATCACACAAGGCATTGGTGGTCCATCAGGAAGGACGCATAATTCTAATACTTCATCTAGAGGAGAAATCACTATTAGAAGATATTTTAGCTAATTAAGCTTCTCTGTAAACCTCTTATTACCTACCCCCATTCTCTGCTGGTTTAATCCCCCATCAAGAAACACCTGAAGATACCCTTCAGATTTTGCTGGTATTGCTGCTCGAGACAATGATAAGTAAATAATCAAGAGTTAAAACCATACAAGTAAACTCAAAAAAACAACTGTATGTTTCTTTCTCACTTACAAAAGGCACGTTTAGGTTTAGAACATGCTTTCCATCCTTGATCAGCCAAAGGAGCCCAGAGATCAGACCGCTTCTCCTGTAACTGGAAGAAAAAATAACGTTCAAGTGAAATACAAGACTTTTACTCACCAAGATGACTTGAACCAAATAACTTACAAGCATACTTTATACGTTAATAAATGAAGTTTTACTTACAGTCTCACGCTGAAGAGCGCTTTTGAGTAGAGTAACGTGCCTGGGTTTTGAAACATTGGACTCCTGAAAATAACCGATTGGCAGAATATAAAATTACAAAAATTATATCGCCATGACACCAACTTAAAACAGAAACAGTTATAATCATATCCAATCTGAGACCACAAAAGGGAACCCTTATAGCCCTAACCCAAACTGCTACTAAGACTACCACACAATCTGAAGCCAAAGGTTACATCAACTATATGAATCAAACCACCGAACTCGCCAAACCCAATAATCATTCAGTGTCTATTTCAAGGTTCGAATGAAATTAAGCTAATAGAGTTGCCTTTTGACGCTTCAAACTATAGCTGTACGCCACTCAATTACATAAAAAAGACCCAAGCAAGATCCATTTATAGCACCATCTTTTCATTGCTTAAGGAACAACTAGATAAGTACTGACCCAGATAGTATTTTTCACCAGCTAGACAAATAATAATCATAAAGCAGAAACCAATCAAACAAAATAATATATCATTTCTATGATTCACATGCAAATTCTAATGTTAGAAAATGAACGTTAAAAAATAGCCGTTAGCACAAAGAGGTCATTATCAAGAAATTAAGAAAAGAAAGTGAAGAAAATAAAAGAAAATTAATCCTCGAAATGGAAACATACCGAGAAGCTAGAAGGAGAAGCATGGCTCGATGGCGTAAACAAACCATGAAACATAGCAACTAAAATAGATAGTAAAAAACCATGAAGAGCTCTTCTGCGATGCAAAAGCTCCATGACACAAAAACACAAAAAAGCCGAGATATCAAAAATGAATCTTGAACTGTTTCTAGCTTCTGGGTCTTTCTCTTTCTGATGTTGCTTCTCCTGGGTCGGCGATTTGATTATAACTGGTAAGCAAGAAGAAAAGAGGAAGAAAAACACTAGAATGGAGGCCAACAACAAAGCAAGAAGCCTCCTTGATCACATGTAAATGATAAAGAAGAAGATTATAGGATTCCAAATGTCCCCAAAAGAAAAATAAGGAAAACAAAAAACACTCCCTTTCCTTGAAGTTTGTGAAAAGAAACAAAGGAAGAGGAGAGCAAAAGCATCTCACATGGACATCTGTACCTAAGAAAGCAGAGGCCTTTGATTATGGCGGTGTCGTTTTCAACGCTCAAACATGGCCCAGAACAATAAAACATCCCAATTTCCTTTACAAAATTAAAATTTTTAAATAAAAAGCAATCATTTTAGAACTTTTGAGCATTTTGGTTCGCAGTATTTTCCCAACTGTTTATTTCTTTATTTATTTTTTTATAAATTCTTACGTGAATAGACCGCTTATGTCGTTCCAAAAAAGCGAATAGACAGGTTACGTGTCGGAAAGCTATCATTACATATGTAATTGTTATGATTTAGAAATTTAAAAATAACAAAATTTAGTATTTTTCAAAAATAAAAAACTTTACCCAAATATTATATTTTTCAAATTATTAAAAAAAAAATTTAATATTTATAAAACTAATACTTTTAATAAATCCACTTTAGATAAATTCCTTCAATTTTTTAAATTTATTATAAATTTATTGAAATTATTTTTTATAAAAACTTTAAAATCATTTCAGATTATTGCAAAATATCAAAAGTAAAATTCATAATTTTTATAATTATTTTATCATAAAATGTATGTATTCTATGATTCAAATATTTTATTTTTATGATATTTATTATTTAAAATATTATATTTTATGATATTTTACTTTTAATATTTATGAATTAAAATATAGATACTTAAAAATCAAATAAAGCATTTTTATATGTCTACTTTATTAAATATATACAGATTAAAATATAAATATTTAATAAAATATATCATATCATATACATATTAAAAGAGGGAAGAGGGGGAAGTGAAAATACAAGTCTACCCCTCTCCCTTTTAATTGTAATAATTCAAAGATAAATATTATTTTTTAAAATTTACATGAAGATAAGTATTACTTTTTTAATT
>CANYBF010215892.1:0-10904 GCA_948192965.1 Dalechampia spathulata | reverse complement strand
AAAAAAAAATATAAAATAAAATATATATTTTTTTTTATTTAATATATATATATATATATATATATATATATATATATATATATATATATATATATATATATCTCCTGTATTATTTGATATTTTAAATATTTCTTTTAATATAAAAATAAAGATTCAAAATTTTTATAAGATTTTAATTTAAATACTACTTATAGAATCTTAAATACTATTAATTTTCTTATAATTAATTAATATTAGAAAATATATATATCTTAATTTTATAGTATATCTAGTCAAGATGAATATTTATGATATTCAATTATAATTTAACTCATTATAATTGATATAAAACTTACCAACAATTCTTTTAAATTATATTGTAATAATATTAAGAAAAATCATTGTTAATATATTATTTTATTCAAATATCTTTCAACATACTGGATTTTTTTAGGTCAAAAAATCTGGAAAATAATAATAATGAAATAAATTTAATAATTTTATTTATTATTCTAAATAATTAATTATTAAAAGTAAAATTTTTTAAAATGAATAATTATAATTATAATTACATATATCAAGAAATTATTCAATTTCAAATTATAAATAAAATTTTCATAAATTAAACTTTAAAGTTTTCAAATATAAAAAATTATAATATCATATTAAAAAATTATTCAATATAAATTATTAAATGAGATATTAATAACAAAATGCATCTCATATATATAAATTCTATTTAATTTATTATATTTTAAATTAATTTGTGTATAACTATTTAGAAAAATGATTTAAAGGGAAAATAAGAAAAGGCAATGAGTAATAATAGTTAGGTTATGTTTTACCAATTCAAAAACAGATGGTTTGACTTTGACCAATGGTTGAACACATATACATATACATATACATATCTTTTGACTTTTTAACTAACAGTTGGATACCATGGCAGTCCCTTTCTCCTACCAATCATCCCTTCACCCACTTCCCCCTCATAAATATATTTTGAATTATTGATTATGATCTTATTTTGTATTTGATTCGTAATTAATGCAATTGTCATATTAGTTAATTGCATTAATTGAAATAATACATGTTTTTTTTTAAAAAATATAAACATAATATTGAATAACTTTTAAAAATAATACTGTAATTTTTCATCGATAATAAAAAAAAAAAGTAATCATTCAACTCCTTATTTTAGATAATTCTTTATTAAAAATATTAATAATAGAAGTTTATTTTAGGATAATTAGATAAATCGAATAAAATATTAATAAGTAAGAAGGAAAAAAAAAACGGGAAGATTGACGTAAGGGAAACGCAAATCATAAATGGCAAAGAAGATTCAGATTACTTGTGATTTGAAAATATTTTCTACAAAAAGTCATGACTCTCTCTCTCTCTCTCACTCACTCCATTTTCTTCTTCTTCTTCTTCTTCTTCTTATAATAATAATATTTGGTTACATGAAAGTGATTCCAGCTGCTGATTATTATCAATTTGAACACTAATCAACCCACAATATATATATTTTATTTTAATATAAACATTTATATGTAATGGTAAGTAATTCAATTTATTTTATTTTATTTCATATATATTATGAATATTGATTTTTATTTTAAATAATTACTAATATAATTTTTTTTTAAAAAAAAAGGAAAATATTATCAGTTGATCAAATAATCAATGACTCTTTTACTCGAATATTTTAAAATATTATATAAAAAAAAACCTGATCGATTCAAAAATCATTTAAACCTTTTAAGTGGTTTTGGTCCAAACCAATACCGAACACTTTGCTTGACACCTCAACTTATAGGGTTTGTTTTTTCCTCCCTCTCTAAGTTGGTTTTTTCTGTTTCATTGTCATTTTCCAACGTTTTTATTTGTGTTTTTAGGGACAGCTTTGTCTGGGTAGAAACCACACAGAACCATCCTTCCTTACTTCTCCCATTTACATATTCATTTAGTAATAATTTCTGTAACAAATAATAAATTTTATAAAAAAAATTCAATATTACCATGAAAAATTTATTAATTTTAATTTCTATCTCTTAAAATAAATGAAATCATAGAGAGAATAATCTCTAATTATCATATAATCAACTCAATCATAAAATGCCGAAATTGTTTATTGTAAGAACAAAATATACTTTTAAAAAATAAGAAAATGTTGCAAAATATACTTTTATGTTTTTTTTTTGTAGCATTTAATAGTGGTTTTACCAACTCATCATATAATTAAAATATAATGCAAATTTAATATTTAATTATCTTATTAATATAATTAATATACTATAATTTATAATAATAATAATAATAATATTATTATTATTATTATTTTGAGAGTTTGGGAAAGGGAAAGTGATATTATTTTAAAGAGAGCATATAAAAACAAATTTAAAAAGCTAAAATATCAAAAAAGCGGTTTAAACAGAAAAGAAAGAAAGGGATGGGCGTTGAAAAAAGGGGAAAAATACGAACCATAGATCATCAGCGGCGGCTCAAATCTTGGCCACACGATATTTTAAGCCCAATTTGCTGTCTGTCTCGCGCGTTTTCCTGATTTCTTCTTTGTAACTACTCAGCAACTGCTAATAAAATCAAATTAAAAATTATTGTATATGAAAGTTTAATTAATATTTATTTATTTATTTATTTTGTAAAGGGAGTCAAACATGGAAGTCTCCTTCTTCTTCCCTCCCCACCATGTATAAATTAATCTCCCTTCATCTTCTTGATTGCATAAGAAATTAATTAATCATAACTTTCAAGAGTAGATATACAGAGAATTTCTGCTAGTTTCATACTCGGAAGGAAAGCTATGGCTGATGGTAGCTCTGGCGGTCAGTATGGGGATTTTCCGGCGGTTTCAACTCACGGTGGTCAATTCATTCAGTACAACATATTCGGTAATCTTTTTGAAATTACATCGAAATATCGGCCTCCTATCATGCCTATCGGACGCGGTGCTTACGGGATTGTCTGGTATGGATTTCTTTTTTTTTTTTTTGCTTTTTTTTTGTTTGACGATTATTGTAAGCTAGCTGATATTATGATGATTTATTTATTTAATGGTTAATTTGTGAAATTAATTTGTTAAATGAATGAGCAGCTCGGTGATGAACTCGGAGACGAATGAGATGGTAGCGATAAAGAAGATTGCAAATGCTTTTGATAATCATATGGATGCCAAACGCACACTCCGAGAAATTAAACTGCTTCGCCATTTGGATCATGAGAACGTAAATCCCTAATCTCTTTTATATTAATCTTAATAGCAAAGCATCAACTATGTGCTTATATATCTTGATTATAAGCTTGATTTTTCACTTCTAATGTCTTCTATTGTACATACATACTAATTTGTTACAAACTTCAAGATAGTGCTTATGAGCCTTTAGTTTTGCTTGTAGGGTAGTTGTTGAATCCATAGCTAGTCTCACATAGTGATTCAAAATGATACAGTGGTTTCACATCTTTAGGAAGATATAAGCTATAAGATTTTCCCGAATGGAAAAGAAAATTCATATTGCAATGACTCGATTCAAGTATCAGAAAATTTCATACAAGCGTAGTAGGTTCTTCTAGTACAGATTTTATGGATTGTTCCATTTCTGGATTCGAACTTGAAATCTCTAGTTAAGGATAAAATCTGTTCATCTGAGTTGGTTTAGTTGAGTTCGTTGTAAATTGACCTTGTATTGACCAAGGTTTTAGATTCTCAATTTTGGAGTCATGTTTGGAGGGCTAACGGGTAACAACCTTTACTTTGCACACAGGTTACAGCTATTAGAGATGTAATTCCTCCGCCTGTAAGAAGAGAATTCACTGATGTCTACATTGCTACGGAGCTCATGGACACTGATCTCCATCAAATTATACGCTCCAACCAAGGTTTATCTGAGGAACATTGTCAGGTATTAACGCTTGATGCACTTTGGAATTATAGACAGAATTCAAATCCTTGAATAGGATTCCAATAGTGAATCCAAATTTGGATTTCTTTTACATTTGAAAACTAGAACGTTTATGTATAATCATTTCTAAGATTACCATCAAGTTATGTTCATTAATCTCAAAACTATTTTTGAAACGCATCCTTTTATCTTACCTGACTTTGTTTTAAATTGTTTAATCATTCAATTGATTCAGTATCCCAATTAATGAGAATGACTCTTGTTTTGCTTGACAGTACTTCCTGTACCAGATACTTCGAGGCCTCAAGTACATACATTCTGCTAATGTGATTCACAGAGATCTGAAACCAAGCAATTTGCTATTAAATGCAAATTGCGACCTAAAGATTTGTGATTTTGGTCTTGCTCGGCCAACTTCAGAGAATGAGTTTATGACCGAATACGTGGTCACCAGATGGTATCGAGCACCTGAACTTCTACTTAATTCTTCTGAGTACACAGCTGCAATAGATGTGTGGTCTGTAGGTTGCATTTTTATGGAGCTTATGAACAGAAAACCTTTGTTTCCAGGCAAAGATCATGTACATCAGATGCGCCTATTAACAGAGGTAATAACAAACTTAAATGAATAAAACATGGGATTTTATTTTGTGTGAATTAATTTTTGCATAAGTTTATATTTGGATATATAGCACACAAGTTTCCCAATTCTATTTGATTGTTTGATATAGACCCTATTATTTAACCTTCTGAAAAAGATTTAAAAACAGAATAACTGTTTGATAATGTGGTATTAGTTTGGTTATGTACCATTGAAGCAAGTGTGTTCAATCGAGGAATTATGATCAGATTAATAATATGAGAAAGATCATCTTGATATGTATCTAGCCTTCTTAAAAACTTTCTTGATGTGTATCTATCCTTCTTAAAAACTTATGGATGTTCTGCTGCTTTCCAAAATGTGATTACACTATCAGGAAAATGATGTTCCTCTGGTTAATTTTGGTTAGATTCTTGAGAATCTAGGGCTTTTTTTATATTAAACTTGCATTTAAGTTTGTTACTTGAGAAATGCTGTTGTTGGATGAGTGCTCATGAAGTTCTGTTTTCTTACAATCTCTAGCTTCTTGGGACACCAACTGAGTCAGATCTTGGGTTTGTCAAGAATGAAGATGCCAGAAGGTATATCAGGCAGCTTACTCCATATCCTCGTCAGCCATTAGACAAAGCTTTCCCTCACGTTCATCCATTGGCCATCGATCTTATAGATCGAATGCTGACATTCGATCCCACAAAAAGAATTAGTGGTAAGTTTATATCCCATTTTGAGTCTTTTTCTCGTACCTGAGAAACAGTGTCATATCTTCTGACCATTGCTAAGTTAATACTGTTAACTGATATTAAATTCCATTGGTAAACTGATTTTGGCATGTAAAATGTCAAGTATTACAAGCAAAACCAATCAATGTTCAGTGGCATTTGTGTTTGAAGGACTGGTTTGCATCTGATAATCACACACTTTGTTGGAACAAATTCATCCTCTGCTGGGATGGATGATCTTTGAAGTTAATGTCTAGTAGCATAAATATAACTAGAATGTGCTTACCAGATTGTTCCCTTTTTACTGAATGCAAAACGTTGTCTATGGCAGTTGAAGAAGCCTTGGCCCACCCATACCTTGCAAGGTTACATGATATAGCTGATGAACCAATATGCCCAGAGTCATTCTCCTTTGATTTTGAGCAACAACCAATGGGAGAAGAAGAGATGAAGGAAATGATTTATAGGGAAGCCATAGTACTCAATCCTGAGTATGCATACTAAACATCGGGGTTCAGTATTTGATTCCTTCATTGCTCCATTAGCCTACATATTGTTCCGATGGCAAAAATTTCTTCAGAAAAATTCTCAACTACAATGAAACTGGGGGTCAATGTTCATATTCAATCCCTCTCTTCTGTTTTTCCTGGCTCTGCCTGTGGCCAATATGGTGTTTCTGCAGATTGTTCGAGAATCGCTGGCTGGCACTTTTAATCTTGCTTTAATCTCTGTAAGGTTAGTCACTTTGCAATCTCTTAAGAATCTTCGTGTAACTTAGATTTTCTTTTTCTCTTTTAAATTCCTTTTCTTTTTTGGTTCTTTTATCCTTCCTTTAAAAGCTTTTCCTTGTGTTAATTTGTGAGTTTTTCAAGTGGTATGTATTCTTGAATGTGATGTAATTCAAACTTGTTATGTATAATATATTGAACTGAACATGATTTATATTCTAAAATTTGAAGCAGTTTAAGTAGTTCAATCTTATTATTACGACTTACATCGAATAAAAAATTCTATCTAAAATATTTGCTTTTGCATGTCTAAACATTTTTCAGATAGAGAAAGAAGTATCTTTTCTCTAAATCTTGATTATCAACGGCCATGGTAAATACATGCATATGTATAGCCATATATGTACAGAATGAAATGGAAAAGGAAACTATATTGGATTTGAATGAATTTCACAGGATAGATATTATCATACTTGAAATTCTTCTCTTTAAAATTTGAAACATGTACGTGCTCTCAAGTTGTAGTCATCATGTATTTTGATAGTACATAATGATCATTTCCAACCAAAAGAAAACGAGGACAGCACCAGAACTATACTCCCTATTCTTCTCATTCTTCAATTTTCGTAAATGAAATGAGTGGTGTGGTGTTCATT
Source organism: Dalechampia spathulata (assembly GCA_948192965.1). Lineage (NCBI taxonomy): Eukaryota > Viridiplantae > Streptophyta > Magnoliopsida > Malpighiales > Euphorbiaceae > Dalechampia > Dalechampia spathulata. Next base: position 4,298 of record CANYBF010215892.1, on the reverse strand, counting down.
TTGGGTTCCGATTTATGGCATCAAAAATCATTATAAGAAGCAAGTGCCCCCCACTATTTCCCCACTTGATCTTGTGGACGAGAAACTGTCAGCCTTAAAAGCCCCCACAAACAAGCAAACAGATGACACCACCACCTTCGACAACTCCTCAAATTCATGAAATTAAATTATCAATATCACTTTTAAAATAGATTGAATTAAACCCATCAAATTTACAACTTTAGTTCAACCCAATCAAAAATCAAAATATAAAAATAATCAAATACCCACCTCCATTCAATTTTGATTATTTATATTTATTAAATATATATATATATATATATATATATATATATATTTAAAATATAACATTCTGATCATTGATCAATTTTTTTAATTTTAAATACACTTAGCTATATTCGATTTAAATTAATTCCAATTACCAATAAAATTAAATCATACTTGAAACTAATTTTAAATTTATTACGTGAAAATATTTGCAGAGAACAATAAATTAGTTAAACAAATAATTTTATTAATTAAAAGTATTTGAGCATTGTAATCAAGCATTTCAAACTTTTTTTTACTAAAAAATAAAATAAAATAATTTATTCATTTAATCGTCCAGTTCTTAAAAATTTCATAAAAAATAATTAATCATTATTCTTAATCATTTCAATATTTAAGTCGAATTAAACTAAAGCAATTTTGTTGAATGATTAATGAAGTAAATTATTTTAATGGGATTAATATTAAAATGGAGGATGATTATGAGTTTGAATTGTTAATCACGTGGTTTTCCGGGTCATCGTTGATTGCTTTGCTTCCATTGTCAGCCTCATTTTATTGTAATATTAATTTTGTTAAGTTGGTTTTGATGACTCCTACGTTTGACATTTACTTTTATTTAATCTTTTCCTAACCTAATTAATATCCAAATAAATTAATATTTTTCCTGTTTTTTCATAAAAATTCAAGCTATTTAAATTCTCAGAAGAAATTAAAATTTTATATAATATAAAATTTATAAATCTCTATCTTCTTTTATTTTTAAATCATATTTAAAATAGATGGTTAAATAAAATTTAATACATGAAATCATTTAATTTATAGATAATATCATTGTGATAAATACCGTAATATCAAAGAAATCATTATGCAAGAAATAAAGGGGATGTCATAAACATCCATTCTAAAAATAATGAAAGAGACATGTATATAGAAAAATCAAACATACAAGATATAATAATTTAATTTAATAATAATAATAATAATAATAATAATAATAATAATAATAATAATAATAATAATAATAATAAAAGACAATGCAATCAACTAATTAAAACCCAAAACATATTAAGCATCAAAAATATATATTTATCTGAAATTAGCATATATTTTATCATAGCCTCTAAAAATAATAATCCACATAAGACCCACTAATAATTTATTACAAAAATTGCACTAAGCACACAATACAAGAAGCATGTGTGTGTGTGTGTGTGTATATATATATATATATTCCCCTATAATTTATAATTCCTAATAATATGGATGAAAGCAATAATTAGAAACCTAGGAGAAATGAAAAGCACTTATCATATCAAAATTAATTAATTAATTATCATAAAAAAAAATTCCACAATTCTTTTTATATTTATGCTTTTATCCTATTTTGCTTGATAATTTAAAATATCCTGGTTCATAAATTTTAAAAAATTCATATAAAAAACAATTTTTAGTATAAATAATTTTATTTAAAAATATGAATTAGAGATATTATTTATTTAGTGTTGCCTAGAAAGTGGGAAGCCTTGACTTATTTATTTCCTTTAAAAAATAAGAGCAAAAAAGTAGGAATAAGCCAACCAGCCACGTACCAAAAAAAAAAAAAAATTATTATTATTATTACTAAATTCCATGGGATGTCTTATTGGCTGTGGAAAAGCTATGTGCATATATATAGCAAGAACATGGAATATTCATTCTTAGAAGAACAATGCCATATTGTGATATTCAATCGACGTGCTTCAGCCATTGACCCTATATATATTACATATACATGTATACCTATACACTAACACATGTATATATATATAGTTATGTAAGAACCCGCATGGGTGTAGCCCAGTTGGTACTCGGGTGGTGTTGAGATCCCAATGGTCCTTGGTTCGAGTCCTGGCAGCCGCAGTGTGGGAGTTTCACCCTTGGGGTGAGGGAATCACCTTTTGAGATCCCCAATAGATATGTAAGAAGATTCAATGTGATTCCTTAATGAAGTGATTGACAATCAATGTGCATGTGATGTTGCTAATTTGCCAGACAATGGCGGCATTTAATAATATAATTCTACACTCTCTAAAATATCATTTTCTTTTTCTACTTCTCTTTTCATTGGATCGTTTGGATCCATTTCAAAGCATTAGAAAATGTATAACATATGAATATTATCACATTATAAATTACTTTCTAACTTATTTTCAATTTTATTTATAAATAATATCATTTACATTTGAATCCACAGAAATTCATATTTTTTAATATAAAGTTTTGAATTTAAATTTTAAAATGAAAGTGATAGATTTTATTTTTTTTAAATTTTTTTTCAAGTATATTACATGTTGGAATAAAAATTTTATTATTTTTATAATTTTTATTCGTTAATTAATTAAAATACATGAACAAAGATAATTTGAATTTTATACATAATTATCACATAAAGATATATTTGAAGAAGATGTAAAGAGAAAGTCAATAAATAATCAAAAATTAAATTTTTAAAAAATAAAAATAAAAATAATAGTGAAACAAATAAGAAATAAATTATATAATGGAATCATTATTCTGTATCAAGGATCACATAAAATAATAAATCAATAGATAATATACGCATTAAAAAAAGCAGTGATGAGAAGTTGGTGCACAGTGGATGAAAAGTCTAGAAAAGAAATATTAATTTTTAATATATATGAATTATTCATTTTTTTATTATTTCCTATCATTATTTAATATGAAATATCTGCTTCGTTCTATAACTTCCTAATAAGACTAACCAAACTTATGTATTACCTTCTTAACATCCTTTATTTTAAAAATTAAAATCCAATAAATAAATAATTAAATTAAAATGAATTATTCCCCTAATCATACTTTTATCTTATCTTCTTAAAATCCCTTAATTACTCTAAAAATAAATGCTCAACAATTAATTAAAAATTAAAAATTAAAAAATAAATAAAAACTAAACATCAATATATATATATATATATAATTAATGCAAAGAGAATGAAATATATAAAGCTAGATAGGATCCATATCATTATTTGTAATAAAAATATTATAAAAAGTAAGTAATTAAAATTAAAATAAAATATTTAATTTACATCATAAAATATTTTATTTACTCTAATACATATTTTCAATTTTTCATACATCTCATAATTAAATTAATATTTTAAATATATTTTTTAATCAATAAATACATTTATATTTAGTTAAAAGATAAAATATATGAATAAATTTATAATTTATACAGATAAATTTATTATTTAATATAACACTATCAAAATTTTCTAAACATTCTATTAAAAAATATTAAATACAATGGAAAGTATCAATTTTTATCAAGAGTTTAATTTATGTATTATTATAGTTATATAAAGTATCATATAATTCAGTATAATGTAATTTTTTTATCTAAATATTTCAATAATAAAAAAATAATAAATTATCTATTAAATACTGAACAAAGCACAAGTATTCATACTAGTAATTTGATTTGAAATTTTTAAATATGATAAACATTTTATTCAATTTAATTCAATCAAATTAAAATTTTACCTATGACATCCGCATTATTAGCATTTTTACATGTTTGCATTTTATGCATGAGAATGAATGGTGCATGAAAAGTATGATTGGACTATGACTAGTATATGCTTTGATATGCTAGATATGCTAGATATGCTTATGAGTATGATATGCATGAATGGAATTTCATAAGATATAGAATTCAAAGTGAAAAGAGGTAAAAGAATAGGTTAAAGTGATAAAAATAGAGTATTCATACTTTAAGAAGTGCATTTTGAATGCTTATGAAAGGTGGTCCTAATAATGTTTTTGAATGAAATTTATAAGTGCAAAAAAAAAAGATTAGATATGTTAAACATGATATTCTATATGAAAGTAGAGGTTAGAATGTATATTAGGAAGTAAAAACTGAAATTAGAATTTAAAATAATTTAAGTTGGAAGTAGGGGTATTTTGGTAATTTCACTTATACAGAGGGGTATTTTCGGAAAATAGAATTATGTATGTTG
>CANYBF010215787.1:0-26722 GCA_948192965.1 Dalechampia spathulata | reverse complement strand
TTCATTTAAATCAATCCAAGCATGAGCTACTTCACAATGATTCTCATATTCATGGACATGCAAGAATTCATTCTTCCCTTAATCATTAAGCATAATAAACCATCTAAACACCTTTCAAACATCATTTACCACCCTCAATCATGAACTAAAATGGCTAATACAAGTGATGTAAGTTAGGGTTTACATAGTCCTCACACATGTAACTAAAAATTGGTTTGGTTATGCATAACATCAAATTCAACACTTCTACTATTTTATTCCTTCATCCTTCAATCTAATTCTTTCTTTTATACAATATCAACATAACCTAAAACAACTTCCATCATAAAGAAGAAGAAGAAGAAGAAGAAGAAGAAGAAGAAGAAGAAGAAGAAGAAGAAGAAGACATACATATAGTTAAGCTAAATTAAAAGAAGTGTAAAAGTTGAAACCCACATAGCATCTTACCTTGGAATATTGTTTCTCTTAAGTTAGGATGGAAAGAAAATTAGAAAAGGAAGAATCGTATGTTTTGTAAAGAAGGAAATAAAAACCTAATTTTAATTTGCTTCCTCCTTGTTAATAATATAAGACTTATCTTTGACCTTGATAAAGAAGAAGCCTATCATATATAGACATTTGGCAATCCCATATTACTTCCTTCTACCATTTTATTTCCTCTTTCATAATTATGATTACAATATGCTTATATAATATTACACTAATCACTTATGTAATATAACATGAACATAAGTCTTACATACTTTTAATTTCTAATTATAACCTTAACTTTTCATATAATGCCATTCTCTTATCTATACATATACTTATATTTATAATATACATGCCTAATAAACCTTACATCATCTCTTTAGTTTATTTATTAAAACTTTTAACTAACATAGAAAGTACATATATCAAAGAATCATATATTTCTTCATATATGTATTTCATATCATCCTAGCATTTCTCTTTTTAAACATTCATCATATACGTCATAAAAATACATAACCCTCTTAATTAACTTTAAGCTTATCATTTCATATTATTTTTCTCAAATTCATGCATTCATCAATCATCCTCAATATCATGTGCCAAAAATAAATGCATATTAAAATGCTATGTAAACCAGGATGTGACAATACTAATAGATCAGAACCTATTGTATATCACCTATGAAGACTTGATAGTTCCTTTGGAACTAAAATCAAGACTTATACAATTGTTGCCTACTTTTAGAGGTTTAGAAAATAAAGATCCTTATAAGCACTTAAAAGAATTTTATATAATTTGCAATGATATGAAACCGTAAAGTGTGAATTTAGAATTGACTAAGCTAAGGGATTTTCTTTTTTCTCTTACATATGCGATAAAGGATTGGTTGTATTACTTGCCATCAAGGACCAGCACCATTTAGAAAGAGATGGCATGGTAATTTTTGGATAAGTTCTTCCCTATGAAGAAGGTAGCTCAAATTAGAAGAGACATCTACATGATTAAGCAAAAAGACATGGAGAACCTTCATGAATACTGGGAACATTTCAAGAGACTATGCACCTCGTGTCCTCAATACAAGATCACCGAGTAGAATTTATCCAGTACTTCTATAAAGGACTATTTCCAATCAAACAAAAGATGATGGATGTAGTAAATGGTGGCACTATTGTTAACAAAATACCATAGGAAGTCTGTGATCTGATAACTATAATGGTAGCCAACTCCCAATCATTAAGCACCGAGAAAAGTACATGAAGTAAGTACTTCAAACCTTGAATCATAAATCTCACAGCTGACTTCCATAATGCAGGATTTAGCGGTAAATTTCAAACTAGCAAAAGTCTACGGGATATGCACATAAACTAACCATCATACTAATAAATGCCCATCAATTCAAGAAGAGGAAGAGGAAGAATAGGCTAACGCTATAAGAGGATTTCCTAGACCATCGTAAAAAAAATAATTCATTCTCAAAAATGTATAACTCAGGCTAGTGAGATCACTTAAATCTATGATATAAAAACTAGCAAAATAATTTTTAGTTGTGATCCAATGAACAAAAACCATCAGGTATGTCTTTGGAGGATATGGTTAAAACTCTAATGACTAACACGTAACAATTTTAACAAGCTATAGAAACCAAATTTAAAAATCAAAAAAATCAGGTGTCCTAAAATGCTAAATCGTTAGGTAAAATCAAGTTTAAAGGAAAGCTTTTATCCCAAGTAGAGCTAACCTAAGAGAGAGTGCAAATGCGGTGACCTTAAGGAATGGCTAAACATTACTAGAGGCTGCTGGTAAGAAATTAAAACCTGATGAGAAGAAGGAACTAGAGACCAAAAATTATAGAATAGAGAAAGCTGAAGAGAATGAAAAAACCATCTAGCTAACAGTAGTTTAGTGTCTCTTTCCTGAGCGACTAGAGAAACCAAAAAGGGAGAGAGAGCAAAATGAAATATTAAAGACTTTTTAGAAAGTACAAGTTAACATTCCTTTGTTGGATGCAATTAAACAAGTACCTAGGTATAAAAAGTTTCTTAAAGACTTATGCACAAATAAAAGGAAATTAATTGGATTTCAAAAAGTGAGTATTAATGAGAATGTGTCAGCGGTAATCCACAGAAAGATGCCATTTAAATGTAAGGACAAGGGATTATTTATGATCCCTATTAAAATTTGATAAATTGGCTTGAAAAATATCATGTGTGATTTAGGGGCTTTGATAAATATTATGCCTTCATCTTTTTACGAGTCTTTGAATGTAGGACCTTTAAAGGAAACTGGAGTCGTGATATAACTGGTAGACAAGTCGACAACTTACCTTATCAGAGTTTTAAAAGATGTTCTAGTACAGGTTAATGAGCTTATTTTCCTGCTAATTTTTATGTTGTACAGATAGATAGCAAGATATCTTCAAAGTCATCCAATCTTATGTTGGGAAGACCATTCCTAATAATAGCCTAAACTAAAATAGACATTCATAAGGGCACATTAACAATGGAGTTTGATAGGGAGGTTATCAAGTTCAACATGTATGATGCCATGAAATATCCTCCAAAAATTTTTAATATTTGTGCGATGGATGTGATTGAACCACTTATGTAGTAGATTTTTGAAGTAAATGGTGGAGATGAATTAAGTTTAACACTCAACAATGCTGAATTCCATGAGGGGTCGCTGGTCTTAAGAGAGGAATTGCAACAAAAATTGATGATTATAATATGGAACCTCGAATTGAACAAGAGTTAAATTTAATTAGTCTACACACTAAACTTTCTTGTTCAATTTTGTAAGCACCCGACTTGGAATTAGAACCACTTCCTAACCACTTGAAGTATGCATTTTTAGGGAAAGGTGAAACACTACCTGTAATTATTTCCAATAAGCTTAGTGAAGATGAAGAAAAAGCATTGGTAGGAATTCTGAAGAAGTTCAAAGAAGCAACAGTTGGATAATAGCCGACATTAAAGGAATCATCCCATTTACATGTATACATTGCATATTGCTCAAGCCTAACTACAAATTAGTAAGAGAAGCCTAACACAGGCTGAATCTAACTATGATGGAAGTTATGAAAAAGGAGATTTTATGGTTACAAGATGTAGACATGATTTATCTGATTTATGACAGTCAATGGGTTAGCCTGGTACATATTGTACCAAAGAAAATAGAAAATTCTCATGGTCCAAAATGAAGATGGAGAGTTTGTACCCATTCATATCCAAAATGGATGGAGGGTTTGTATCAACTATCAAAAATTAAATTCCACTTTGCGGAAAAATCATTATCCACTAATGTTTATTGATCAAATGCTTAAACGTTTGGTAGATCATACGCATTACTACTATTTGGATGGGTATATAAGATTCTACCAAATTCCCATTGCATCCAAAGACCAAGAGAAGATAACATTTACATATCCTTTAAGAACCTTTACATTCAATTATATGCTGTTCGGATTATATAATGCACCAGCAATATTTATACATTGTATGGTAAGTATTTTTTCTGATTTTGTTGAGAATACTATTGAAGTATTCATGGATGATTTCATGGTATATGGAAATTCATTCTATGAATGCCTTGATAATTTAGCTAATGTTTTACAATGTTGCATTGAGAAGAACATGGTCTTAAATTATGAGAAATGTCATTTTATGGTTGGCCAAGGGTTGATTTCATGACATATAGTGTCAAAGAAAGTTATCGCGATCGATAAAGCTAAAATCAACATTATTAAATCACTACCTTACCCCTCAACTGTGAGGGAAGTTTGATCTTTCCTTGGACATGCAGGATTTTATAAGAGATATTTAAAGAATTTTTCAAAAGTTGCTCAGCCGCTTTGCAAGTTTCTACAGAAAAGAAGTCAAATTTATTTTTGATAATTCCAATAAGAAAGCATTCAACCAGTTAAAGGAAATGTTAATCACAGCTCTTGTTATGCAATTACCTAACTAAAAACTGCTCTTTGAACTTATATGTAATCCTAGTAATTATGCAGTAGGTGTAGTGCTTGGCCAAAGAGACGGGAAAAATCCACATATGATAAGCTACATGTCGAGGACATTGAACAACACTCAATATAATTATTCTACAATTGAGAAAGAATTATATGTTATAGTTTTTACATTGGAAAAGTTCCATTCTTATTTTTTTGGTACTAAAGTCATTATGTTTTCTGATCACGCAGCCCTTAGGTACTTATTGAAAAAGAATGAGGTTAAACCATGAATAATTTGCTAGATGTTATTGCTCTAGGAATTTGATCTAGAATTGAGAGATAAAAAGAGATTAGAAAATCTAGTCGTTGATCATTTGAGTAGATTTCCAAATTTGGATCCATGTGAGACTTATGATGAATTCCCTAATGAGTTCGCTTTAAATGTAATAAAAAATTCCCCTTAGTATGATGATATGGTTAATTTTCTTTGTACCAAAAATTTTCTCGATGAGCTATCAAGATATGATAAAATTTTAATTAAAAATAGTACAAAATATTATGTTTGGGATGAACCTTATATGTGGAAACACTACACTAATCAGGTTGTTCAAAGATGCATTCCAGAAACTAAAGTCAATTTTATCCTTTGATTGTATCATACACATGCATATAGGGCCATTTCAGTTCAAAGAAGACAACAATAAAAGTTTTGGAAAGTGGCCTATATTGGCCAATTATACATCATGATGCTTATTTGTTTTACAAACACTATGAAAATTGCTAGACAACAGGAGGCTTCGGAAGAAGATATGAAATGACTCACCAAGGAGTTTTGATTTATGAAATATTCAATGTATGGGGGATGGATTTTATAGGACCATTCCCATGTTCATTCGGTAATGTTTATATTTTAATGTTGTTCGACTATGTATCAAAATGGATGAAAGCTAAAGCCACTAAATTCAATGATACCAAAATTGTAGTTAACTTTATTAGGACTAATATGTTCAATACGTACAAAGTTCAGAAGGCAATTATAAGTGATTGAGGCATACACTTTTGCAATAGAGTAGTTGCATCTTTATTTCAGAAATATGGTGTAACTCATCACATGACTACTTCTTACCACCCAAGGGGAATGGACAAGCCGAAGTACCTAATAGAGAGATCAAGTCAATCTTAGAGAAAATTATAGGCCATAACTGAAGAGACTGGAGTCTGTGACTTGATGATGCTCTGTGGGCATACAGGACTGCATACAAAAGTCCTCTCAAAATGTCACCTTTTAGAATTATTTTTGGTAAACCTTCCCATTTACAAGTCAAACTCAAACATAGATCTCACTGGGTAGTCAAGCAGTGTAACATTCAATTGATGAGGGTGGCAATCATAGGAAGTTGCAAATTCAAAATCTGGAAGAAATAAGAAATTAAGCTTATAAGAATTCAAGAATTTATAAGGATAAATCATGTAGACTTCATGATAAGAATCTGAATGGTAAGGAGTTCATAGTCGGACAGAGAGTGTTATATAATTCTAGGATGAAATTGTTTCCTGGAAAATTGAAGTCAAAATGGTTGGGTCCATTTAAAGTTAAACTTATTTTCCTACAAGGTGCAGTTGAAATTGAAAGTTCAGACTCGAGAAAAATATTCAAAATAAATGCACACCGCCCCAAGCCATTTTATGAAGGATTCTTTACTCAACTAGTTTGTGTCATCACAATGGGTGACCCCTCTTATGTGTAAAGCAAGACAGGAAGTCGAGCTGGACTTAGAAACTAAAACTACATTTTTTAGTTTATGTTTTTATTTTTCTATTTTCATTAGATGTTATGCTCATAAGGCATCCAATAAGACAACAGTTCATTTTTTAGTTAGTTAATTTTAGTTTTTACTATCTTCTACCTTTTAATCTTCTTAAAGTTTGATTTAATTTTCTTATTTTGGTTGCAGAAATCTAAATCAGATATGTGAGGGAGTAAAATGCTACATTTTGCATTTTTAATTAAGGAAGTTCAATTTTATTCTAGCTTAAACTCTTTTCAACTTATCATTCAAGGGTTTAAATATTTACCCATTTCCCTCTTTTACCATGTACGACCCCTAATTCCCCTTCTCTCTCTAGAAATTCACTTTCCTCTAAATTTGATAAATTAAGGATTTGGGAAAATATGGTGCATACAAGGAAGGCTATTGGTAGAGGTTCGACAACAAGAGGTGCATCAACAAGGAGTAAATTATGATTGATGATGATGAACTCATACTACTGACCAAGAAGCAAACTATTTTCACTCCTCCTCTAAGACCCACCGTAGAAATTGAGCACACCAGTATAAAAGTCTACATTGGCCAGAAATCACCAAGAGCTCACTAATTTGATTGAGCTTAGCTACCTCTGAAAGTGGTGGATGATAAATACGAGCAAATGGTCGAATGACTTATTTAGGCCATGATAGAAGAATTAGAGGATGTACGTGAGGAAGATAAAGAGTCAAGCTAAGAAGAGAGAGAAACACTGATGGGTTAGGAGTGACCAGAACTTGTGAAAGAAGCTTCATCAAAAATAATAAAACAAGCAACTAAGGAAACTAAACCTAAGATAAAAAAGCAGTCAAAAGACATCTTACCTATGCAAGCACCCCCAAAAATTCTAAGAGCTATGGTGCCACCACCTCTTTTGAAATTGAATGGCCATTTCAAGTTTAGAAAACAAGAGAAAAAGAATTTTGATAGAGTGGTGAACCTTCAAATTATGCAAGGTAAGATCATCGATTATTCACCTATTGAGAAATTGAAATTAAACTATTCTAAGTTTATTAAAGGGACTGTTTGGTAGAGAAATTTTAAGATTAATTGCCCAGTTTATTATGAGCTAATATATGAGTTTTAAAACATATTTGTTTTAGATAAACAGTAACTCATAGCTCTAGATAGTCCAGATGTAATCCGATTCAAGTTATTAGGATATGAATTTTCATTTTTTATGGATGAATTTAATCTGACTCTACGATTGATTGATTAGTTAACTGATGATTATGTTAATAGGTTTTGTGATATTCCAGAAAAGTTTAATACAGAGGAGTTATGGGAATAGTATACCGTTGTTTCAATAAAGAAAGATGACCTTGCTATTATTAAGGATTCATATCTATTTGATAATTCACTAACCTATTTGCATAGGTTATTAACGTATTGTTGTTCTTATAGGAATGATTTGTCAGGCATAGTAACAAGGATTGAGCTATTTTTTCTCCAATGCATATTAAAACATAAGTAGATAAATATGGGGTGTTTTATTATAGCTCAGCTGAAAGCAGTGGTCGTAGGCTCAAAGCACCTTATCCTTGGTCATGTTATGACCCATCTAGCCATTAGACTCAAGCTCTTTGACCCCTCTTCCACTAATCTCTATAAAGCTTTAGATCTTTTACCACTTGATTTATTGAATTTGAATGAAATTGGATTGTTATGTAGGAAGAAGGAGGCACCTGGTTATGGATTTTGACCTCTAGGACCAATTATCCCTATGAAAAATAAAGTGTCTAGAAAAGGGAAATTGACAATCAAAACTCCTCTAGCTTCCACTTCATATCCATAGTCTACTACAGCTGTTAAACCAATATTGCTCAAGGAATTTGCAGCATTACATGACAAACTCGATAAGATATTAGCTAGTATGGAGGAGGCTATTTGCCAAATATTCCTATGACTTGATGAGTTAGACGCAGAAGTTGGTGAGTTGTGTCACTTACTTGAAATGCAACAATGAGTCTCCCAAAGGTAGCATAACAAAACATAGGTAATGTCTAAAACTTTCCATCTTGTTTCTCTTATTTTACTACTGCTATAATTTATCTCACATTGAGGCAATGTGTTTTAAGTGTGGGGGAGAATGTTGCTGATTTGCATGTTTTTGTAGACCAATTTAATGCAATTAGATGTTTGATCAAAATTTTTGAAATTTTTGCATGCTTTGCTCTTGATTTACAAACAAGTGATTATGAAGTCTATTTCTTCTTTTCAAAATCCTTTGAACTAATTTCTAAAGCACTTTGATATTGAGAATATGCATTTGTTTCTAGTATCTTAGCATGATTCATTTTTTATGAGTTGTTCAACTTGAGGCATGATTGATAAGATTCTTAGTGATTAGCTTGTAGGATTTATGCTATGCCTTAACCTGACTTTAATTGCATGAATAGTAAACTGGTATATGTGCAGTTTAAATTCCCTACCACCAAGTTATCTTTTAGTTTAAATTCCTTACCACCAGGTTATCTTTTACTCAATAATATATGCTAAAACCAAGAAAAGAAAAGAAAAATAACAAAAAGCAAAAGAAAAAAAATATGTTCAAACCAACATTGGTTGGTTTAAGTGGTAAGGTATTCAAACTCTTTAAGCAGATTATGCATGGAGCCGTTGATCATTGGGAGAATTTAACCCTTTCTGCAGGCTATTATAAGTTTTAATAAAAACACATTTTTCAAAGGAACTTAAAACATATTGACCTTTGCTAATTAGGTTAGGTGGATCAGACGTAACACCCTTTAAGCTGCTTTGACGTATGGAGTTACTGGCAATGGGAGAGTATCCCTCTTTTAGGACCAATTAATATGTAAATTTTATGGTTCTTAAAATTTTAAATTTATTAAAAACTGGTTTAGTTGAGATGCATGAAAACATGGTAAGAGATGCTTAGCAGGATAGGAATTTTTCTACTATATGCTGATTTATGTTATGATATCTTGCTTGGACATAATGTAAAATGGCAGTGCAGAAATATTGATTGGTTGAGATCCTTGCATTTTATTATGATTTGTCGAATGGTTAGACTATTTTGATGAAATGTTATGCTTAAGGATTAGAAATCATTGCTAACTCTATTGACTCTTATTGCTTTTATGGAATTGGTTTTGGATTTTGTTTGGAGTAAGGATTAAAAATGCTTGAGGGCAAGCATTGAGTAAGTATTGGGGTATATGATTAATTGCCAAATTACATGTTTTTCATGTCTAAAATGGTTTATTTTATGTAGGTAATTTGACTAGAATAGTTGACTTGGTCTTATTTTTTTATTTTGCAGGTAAAAATAGGGAAAAAGTAAAAAAGGAAGCTTAAATGGCATTTTTACCATGTTTTAGGATTAAAGGCAGAACAGAAGACCGTATGTCCAAGGCTTATGAGCATAAGAGAAAGCACAGAGACTTGATGAAGCTGATTTTCCATTTTAAATTCAAAATTAAATAAGGATTATATTTGGAAGTGTTTAATAGAAGATATGATTGGTATTTTTTTATTTAGTCGATTCCACTCCTATAAATAGAAGGCTTGTTCCTATTATAGAGAGGAGTCAAATATTAAGAATTAAATTATTTTTATTTTTATTCTCTTTAATTAATTTAAATATTTATTTTATTCTTTCTTATTTGAATTATGTGTTGTTGCTAATGATGCTTGGCTAGGTGTTTTCATTTTCTAATCGAAAACAATACAATTAATTTATTGAAGATCATATGAGATCAAATTGCTCCTAATTTTAATGGTAAATCATTATTTATTTTAACTCGGTAAATCGTAGAGCCATTATACTTCTTAGAAGCATGCAAAAGGGCCCTTTGCATGATTCTAATTTCTACATATTACTATGCAAATTGTTTAATCCGGAATTGTCACTTGACTTGCTAGAGAAGTAATCAAAGTATTAATTGAGGTAAAAGGCATTTAAATTTCTTTATGAGTTTTAGCTATCTAGTTTGAACATAACGGAGCTAGTTCTTAAGTGTTAACTTGAGTCGGGTTCTTCTAATTCTTTATACGGTTTCTATAAACTAAGTGTGAATTTTATTCCACCATGTCTATTCAGGACTAGAGGCGATTGTAGAGCTACTTCCTAGTTGTCTTAATAATAAGGAAGAATTGGTTTGTTTGAGGTTATACCTAAACGTTCTATAACCAGCTTAGTGAATTTTACCATTGGACTATATTTGAATTGATGATCATGATCTGAAAATGAATATTTATGGCTTTTGGTTGGGAAGTTTTCCAAATTGATTTCACTTCAATATTTAATTTCCTTCATGTTCTTTATTTTTATAAATCAAAATTCTTTTATTTTATTTTTATCGTAAAGAATCAAAGGATCATTCCAATCCTTGTGGGATCGACCCTTCCTCCATTACTGTAAAAATCATTATATTTATATGTTGAGGAAGTAAGAATTAATTTGATGGTTTTGACACATGATCAATGAGATAAATTTTATGAAATGGTTGTTGTTGCTTATTTAGCCCATATTATAGACACATAAAAGGAAGATCTTACACTTAAGGATATATCTACCATTTATAATTTTGAAAATGTGTTCCTTGGTTATTTGCTTAATCTACCATTAAAGCATGAGGTGGATTTTAAGGTAGAGGTGATCATAAAGACTAACTTTATTTCCATCACTCTATACTGGATAGCATTACCGAGATAAAGGAGTTAAAGTTATTATAAGAACTACATGATAATGACTTCATCTAGCCTAGTAGTTTTTAGTTTTTTTATTTATGAAGAATAATGATGAGAGCCTCAAATTATGCATTTTTTGGAATAATTGGGTTATTATTAATTGTAAGTTAAGGAGTGAAATGTGGCTAAGATTGCTTTAAAGACTCATTATAGGCATTATGAATTCTTGATCATGTCATTTGATTTGATTAACGCACCTATTACCTTCATGGATTTGATAAATAAGGTATTCCTACCTTATTTAAATTTGTTTGTTATAGTGTTCATTGATGATATTATAAAAAACTCTAAATGTAAGGAGCAATATGGAAAATACTTGAGGATTAAACTATAACCTTTAATAGAGAAGGAACTATATGTTAAATTCTCCAAGTGTAAATTTTGGTTGAAGTAAGTGATCTTCTTAGGCATATTATAACAATTAAAGGATTAAAGTGGATCTCAGCAAAGTTCAAGCAATTAAGGAATGGAAGTCACTTAAGAATGTCACCATGATAAAAACTTTCCTTAGTTTAGCTTGGTATTATAAGCATTTTATGGAGGGGTTCTCAATCATTCTTTATCCCTTACAAAATTATTAAGGAAGAATACCATGTTTGTTTAAAGTGATAAATGTTAAGAGAACTTTGATGAATTGAATACTTTTCTAATTAAGGCACCAGTTCTTAGACTTCCCATTATAGGGAAGGTGTATAATGATACTTCTCATTAAAAACTAGGATATATGTTAATAGAAAAAGGTAAGATGATTATTTATGCTTCAAAGGAGCTAAAGCACCATAAGCTTAATTACTCAATACATGATTTTCAATTTATGCTCATTATTTTTAATTTGAAGACATGGAGACACTAGATGTATAGTGAGAAATATTTCATGTATATTGATCATAATAGTTTTAATTACGTAGGTACTTAGAAGGAATTGAACTTGATCATAATATTGATCAATGACTATGGTTGTATCATTGACTATCATCTAAGGAAGGCTAATGCGGAGGTTAATTCATTTTATTAAAATTTTATGGTAAATCTTATGGATTTTTCTTTACCTTTACTTGTATATTTAAGAGCTTTGAAGGCTTAACTATAGATTCAAGAGATGGTGATATTTTGTCATAATTGAAAGTGAGACCACATCTTATGGATGATATTAGGAAAACATATAAAGCTTATGAAAAAAATTGATGTATACTTTATAAATCTACAACATGGTGATGTTGATTTATGAAAATATGATTAGCAGTGGAAGATATAATTTAAAACTTTTAAAATTCACATTTTTCAATGGATCTTGCAATTCCATACATAGAAAACATCACATACAGAAAAGATTATATAGATATAAGGAGATTGAAAAACTTACTTTTAAGCCCATCTCCTTCTTTCTTTTACCTTTTAAAAGTTGTAACAAACTTTTCAATCCCCAAGGATAGAGGATCTCCAAACTATCCACATAAGTTAAGAAAATTATCAGTAATCAAATTACTAGTTTTGTTTAGAGACTAGTAAAACAAAATGTAAAGAGAATGAATGAAGAATGGTGATTGAATTTGGTTTTTTTCCTTAATGTTCTATCAAAACTGAATTGTTTTCCCCATTCTTGAGCTTTGAAATTCTAGAAAGTAGAAGAAGGAAGGAGACAGCTGAAATTTTTCTTGTCTCTCTTTTGTTTTCACCAAAACATCATCTGTAACCCTAATTAGGTTTAGGGTTATAATAAGTCAAGTCATGTGCATGTCACATGCTTCTGACATGTGACTTGCATGTGATTGACTTAAATTTCCTTCCAAAAGCACATGCCAATTATGTGCACTTCCATTTAATTCATCATACATGAATAAGCCATGTGACAATCACATTTTGACTATTAAGTCAATCAATTTCGTCAAAATCCCGTGTATACTATACATGTAGAACATGTCATCTTAAAACACTTGTATCTTGAGTTCTACTCATCATATTTTAGTGATCTTGGTATTGAATCGAAGCTCTTTTCATGCTCTTTTTAATGAATACTAAAAATCCTAGTTATCTAATAACCATAAAACATTATTTTACCAATATCCATTCATGATTATCATTTCCTTACTTTTAGTGTGTGACCTTTTGGGTTCTTAACATGTTGGCAACATATGAATATATTATTATACTTCATTTAATAACATCATATGTAAATCATGAGTGATGTCTAGTCACACATCATGACTACCCAAATGCTAAGAGGTCATTAGTTTGACTACAACCCTTCCACATCAAATTCCATGCAATAAACTCCTTTCACAATCCTTTATCTCATTTAGGTTTGAGTATGGATTAATGTCAACTCAATGCATGATCAAGTGTGTTAGGTCATGCCCTAATTTGATGTTTTATGTTTCATAATCTTTATTCCTAAAATGTCTTAATGAAACTCATTCATTAATAGGCATTCTACTTTGGCCAATGGTTTCTAAACAAAGAATATTACATGAATCAATGAGATAAACCCCTACAGTTGATCTAGAGTGATGAATCCTTTATTGATAAATAAATACCTTCAACTACTTCACACTATATCCAACCTCCAAGTTATGAATGCCTCCTATAGAGGAATAAAACATAGGAGTCAAAATATAATGATCCATAATTAAGATAACCTTGTTATCTCAGCTCTTAAGGATACTTCACAGACATAGATCAATCATCCATATGAAATCTCACTGGCAAGGCCTCCAACGAGACAACCTCCCACTGCTCATTTACATGTTCACTTTAGACAACTATTATCATGATGAATGAGAATCATCCCTAAAAGAAGTGTAACTTGTGCTGATCTTAACCGCATCAATAATATCCATTCTTATTAATACATTTATCAGGGATAATTTAGATATTGAACATTTTCATACAATAAGAATATCACTTCATAAACTTCTTTATGAATTCCTTTGTACTGTTTCAATATCTTAGAATTCATTATTTAGTTAATAACTTATTGAGCAAACTGAATAATGAATGATGCCTTTTATTGATAAATGGTTATATATCAAATTACAATGAAACATGATGCTCTAGAGCATACACTAACAAACTCCCACTTGCACTAAAGCCAATCATACATAAACTTCAATCCTATAGAAGTTACATGCCTATCATACTTGCTCTGTATCAATGCCTTAGTGAGAGGGTCTACCATGTTTTGCTTTGTAAGAACTCTGTTAACCTCTACTTCTCCTCTACCAATGATCTCTATAATCAAATGGTATCTCTTGAGTACATGTTTACTCTTCTAGTGAGACCTAGGCTCCTTTGCCTGGGCTATTGCCCTATTCTGCGCTACATGGAACCACACCAAGTTTGTGAATGAACTTTCTTATCCATACAGCCTCCTTTACTGCATCAGATGTAACTATGTACTTTACCTTCATCGTAGAATCTGTTGTGGTCTCTTATTTAGAACTCTTCCAAACAACTGCACCACCATTCATCATGAACACATAACCTGATTGAGATTTGCAATCATCTTTATCAGATTGGAAACCGGCATTTGTATATCAAGTTAATTGCAAATCCCCTTCTCCATATATTAAGAACATATCCTTAGTCCTTCTTAAATACTTGAGGATATTCTTCACAGCTGACCAATGTTCTTCTCCATAATTAGATTAGAACCTGCTTATAACACTTAAGGAGAATGCCACATCTGGTCTTGTACATAATATAGCATACATGATGGATCCAATTGCTGATGCATATGGAATCTTAGTCATGCAATCTTTCTCATCTTGTGTCTTAGGACACCATTAGAAGGATATTTCCCATATACCATGGGTATATTACCCTTCTTTGAAAGATCCATGCTAAACCTCTTTAGCACCTTATTTGTGTAAGTAGACTATGACAGACCAATAAACCTTCTTGATCTATCTTTACAGATCCTTATACCTAAAACATAAGTGGTTTCTCCAAGGTCTTTCATGGAGAATTATTTGGATAACCAAACTTTAACATTCTGCAAAAATGAGACATCATTTCCTATAAGTAATATGTCATCTACATATAATACAAGGAAAGCAATTGCACTCCCACTAGTCTTCTTGTAAACACAAGATTCATCAATGTTTTGAATGAAGCCCAATTCCTTAACTACTTCATCCAAACGTATGTTCCAGCTCCTTGATGCTTACTTCAATCCATGAATGGATCTTTGAAGTTTACATACCTTATTATTATAATTGGATATAAAACCATTAGGTTGTGTCATATACACTTCCTTAAGCGGATTTCCATTAAGAATTGCTATTTTCATATCCATTTGCCATATTTCATAATCAAAATGAGCAGCAATAGCTAGTAAGATTCTTATGGATTTAAGCATAGCTACTGGTGAGAAAGTTTCATTATAATCAATTCCTTATTTTTGATGATAACCCTTTGCCACCAAGCAAGATTTATAGGTAACCACATTACCATCCATGTTTGTCTTCTTTTTGAAGACCCATTTGCACCCAATGGGTTTTATCCCCTCAGGTGGATCAACCAAAGTCTATACATGGTTCTCTGACATGGAATCCATTTCAGACTTCATAGCCTTTAATCATATGTCACATTTTAAACTTTTTAGAACTTTATCATAGTCTATGAGCTCATCATTCTTAAATAATAAGACTTCCTTATTCTCATGAACAAGGAATCCATACCCCTCTGGCATAGTTCTTATCCTAGTTGAGCATTTGGGAGCTTGTGTTTTCATAGGTTTTGACTCTACATCAGTAGGATCAATCGATTGATATGCTTCATCTTATGGTGATTGAACTTCATCAAGATCAATCTTACTCCCACTATCTCCTTTTAAAAGAAATTCTTTCTCTAAGAAAACAACATGCTTTGAAATAATCACTTTTTATTCCAAAGGAAGATAGAAGTAATATCCTATAGTTTCTCTAGGTTATCCTACAAAATAACATTTATCAAACTTTACCTTAAGCTTGTCTGACATTGTCCTTTTAATATAAGAAGGACAACCTCATACCTTTAAATAAGATAAGATAGGTTTCTTGTTATACCATATTTCATATAGAGTAACATCAACCGATTTAGATGGAACTCTATTAAAAATATGAACAGCAGTCTCCAATGCATAACCCTAAAATGATTTGGGTAATTCTACAAGCCTCATCATGGATTGAACCATATCTAATAAAGTTTGATTTCTCCTTTCAGATACACCATTATGCTGAGGTGTATAAAGAGGTGTCCATTGAGATAAAATCTCATTATCTCTAAGATGTTCAAGAAAATCTTGGTAAAGGTATTCACCATCTTAATCAGAATGAAGTGTTTTGATAGTCTTGCCAAGTTGTTTCTCTACTTTATTTCTGAATTCTTTAAACTTCTTAAAAGCTTTAGATTTATGCTTCATTAAGTACAGATATCCATATCTGGAATAGTCATCTATGAATGTAATGAAGTAGTTATATCCACCTCTAACATGTATGGACATAAGACCACATACATCTGAATGTATGAGTTCTAGTACCTCTTTGGCTCTTTCACCTTTTCCTTTAAAATATGATTTTTTCATCGTGTCTAATAAATAAGATTCACATATTTCATATGATTCAAAATCAAATGAGCCCAAATTGCCTAGTTTATGCAACTTAAACATACGAGTGTTGTTTATATGGCCTAGATGATAGTGTCATAGAAAAAGTGGATTAAGAGTATCAACTTTGATTCTCTTAGTTTGAACATTGCAAATAAGGTCTGTATTATTCAGTATATAAATTCCATTCTCAACATTTGTAGAACAGTAAAAAATACCATCTTTAAACATTCAATAACCATTATTATTAATGGAAAAATTAAATCCTTATTCAACAAGATAAGATATTGAAATAAGGTTCTTATTCGAACTTGAAACAAAATAACAATTATTAAGTTCTAGTTTTAAACCAGAAGCTAAGTGAAAAAATATAGGTTCCTACTTCTAATGTAGTAACTCGTGCTCCATTAGCAACCCTGATATCTGCTTCGTTCCTACTTAGCCTCCTCCTACTGACCAGCCCCTGCAAATCATAACAAATGTGAGATGCACAGCTAGTATCTAATACCCAACTCTTATTACTAGAAACAATATTAGAGTTAACCTCAATCATGAAAATACCTGAAGAAGAAGCACGGTTCTTCTTTACTAGCTCCAGGTATTCCTTGTAGTTTCTCTTCCAATGCCCATCCTTATTACAATGGAAGCAAATACCCTTGGGGGGCTTCTCTACAGTTTTCTTACCCACACCCCCTTTGGTCTTTAGGGATGGCTTCTTTCCCTTCTTCTTAGTTGTGCCTTTCTTCTTGGCAGGCCTTAAAGAACTAATTACCAATGCTGCTTTAGCACTTTTCTTATTGGCTTCATGAGCATATTTCAACAAATTCATAAGCTTAGGGATGGTAGTTTCTCCCTTATTCATTTGATAATCAAGCACAAACTGTGCATAACTATTAGGTAGGGACTGCAGAATAAGGTCAATTGCCAGCTCTTATTTTAGTCCAAAACTAATACCCTCCAGCCTTTATATGTAGCCATGCACCTTAATGCCATGAAGGACTGTTGATGACCCCTCTACCATCTTGCACTTAAAGAGTGCTTTTGAGAGTTCAAATCTCTCAGTCCTTGCTTTTTCCTTAAAAAGCATTTTGAGATAAGTAGCCATGGTATGAGAGTTCATGGTCTCGCATTGCTTTTAGAGATCGTTCTCCATAGCTCTTAGCATAATGCTACTGTCCATCTCATCCTCTTGCTTAAACTTATTATAAGCATCTCTGACTTCTTCAGAGGAGTTTGGTACAAGCATGTGTGGATAAGCTCGATCAAATACATGAGCTATCTATTTGCCTTTCAAAACTATTTTGATTTGGTGAATCCAATCTATGTATTTGGATCCATTTAGTTTATGTTCGAGAATTCTGTCGAGATCAATTTTTCTTGACATTTTAGAAAAATCTGGAGAAAAAGAAGAAATAATTTGTCATCATCATATATTTAAAAAACATAATAAGGTCTTTTATTAGTTTTATCTCCTACTATTTTATTACGAACTAATAGCCCTCAACTACTAATCTAGGAAGGCCGCGTTTTGCCTTCCTTAGTGGGTCAGTATCCAATGACCATTAATCCCAATCTTGAGTATGCTCAACAAACTGGAACTTAATGTCAATAGGTAGACATCTCACATGTCAATCATATCTAATATGACTACAGAATCATTAGGTTATCAACTTCTCTTGATACTTATGTTATCATGTATAACATAATTCCCCAAACCAGCCTATAAAACATTTTACCTTGGGTATGCCTAATAAATAAAACATTTTATTTAAATCTAACCCATTTTTTAAAACTTGGATATACCACATGTAAAACAAGCTTGAGTATGCCCAATAACCTGAATGACAAGAAGCTCTCCACCCTTACCTTAGAAAATGGAAGGCCTTAGATTTATATTCCTTTGAGGGATTTACTTCCTTTTATGTCCACTTAAAAAATTTAAGGCAGGTATGTGCAATTGGTGCATCATGCATGGTTCTGGCTCATGCATGCTATGGCATGCTCATGTAACTCATACATACATCATTATAACAATTTATAATATGATGATTATAGACTTCTAAATCTATGGTCAAACCTAGGTTATGCATGATTTTACAAACCCTAAAATTTGAAATAATACTAATATATTATAAATTTTGTCTTGGAGTTCCACTTTTAGTCACACCTTTGTTCCATTGCTCTTTTTACCTCCTTTTGGTATATTTTGTACCCTATGTAATCTAATTACAAATTTTAATGGTAGAAACCCCAAGTTACATTTGGGGGGAGTATATGAGAAAAGAAGTATAAAAAGATTTTAAGGAAAGGTAAGACTTGCAAGCCCTATTTACCAAAATTTATAAAATAATGCATATGCTCAATCATATTGGGCTTAGTCCATAATCACCATCATGCTAATTATCCATCCATACATAAAATAAAATAAATAATCTTCTCATAATGTCATTTTGAATTTTGATTTGAAATTTTGACCACTTATTATTCATTGAATTAACTTGGATTCTATCAAAAAAATCGTATACATATGTGAAAATTTTATGAGATTTAGTTAATAACTTATTGAGTAAACTGAATAATGAATGATGCCTTTTATTGATAAATGGTTCAATATCAAATTACATTGAAACATGATGCTCTAGAGCATACACTAATAGGTGAGCCATTAGAGACTAATTTGAAGGATAATGACCTCATTTTATAATATGTAAAAAATTCAATACCTAAGGTTCTTGGGTTAAAGGATCCAATTCTCAAGTAAGCTCATGATTCTACCTTTGTTATGCATCCTAGTAGGATAAGATGTACATGATCTTAAAGGAAAACTATTGTTGAAAGCCATGAAGATATTTTTAAATTTATGGCTAAATGTCTTACATACTAATAGATTAAGGTGGAACATCAAATTCTAATAATCTTTTACAACCTTTATTTATTCTTGAGTGAAAGTGGAAATGAGTGATTATGGATTTTATGATGGGTCTTCCTTGCATGAAAAGGAATCATAATGTTATTTAGGTTATTATTGGTAATTTGACTAAGCTAACTCACTTCCTCCCTATTAAAGAGGATTATTCTTTGGAGTGGTTGATAAATTTATATACATTTGAGATTATGAGATTACATATCATACTAGAATCCATAGTATCCAACAAAAGATTCATAATTGACATTTAGAGTTTTAAGTTGCTTAAATGAGATCATAGGTATACTGCTTTCCATCCTCAAATGGATGATCCATCAAAGTGAGTGATTCAAGTCATAGGAGATATATTAAAAGCCTATATTATGGAGTTTGAGGGTAGCTAGGTACCTGACTTTAATGGACTTTACTTATAATAACAATTATCAATTGAGCATCAAATTCCTCTTTACAAGGCTTTATATGAATGGAAGTGCATTACTTCATTGTGTTGGATGAGATTGGTGAGAGGAGGTTGTTGGGACTTAAGTCATCTAGCAGATTGAGGATAAGATGAGGCTAATCTAAGATAAATTTTTAAGATCACTTCAAACTAACATAAGACTTATATAGACAACCACATAATTAAAACTTTTAATAATTATTTGTTTCTTTATATGGACTTTCCTTCTATCGTACATGCTTTTTATTGATGCTCATTAGGCTAAAAATTATGATAATCACACCTCTACTAGTGCTCACATTATTTTCTTTAATTAAAAGTTTAATATTTGGTTCTTAAAGAAATAGTTATCTATAGCTTATTATTTTGTCAAGGAAAATACAAGTTCATCACTTCAACATCAACCTACTTATCTTTGATCCAAAATCTTCTTCTTGAGCAAGTGTACTTGTGATGTTCCATTCTTGTAATATATAATGATAATCTAGGAACCATTTATGTGGTTGCTGTATTTCTCAAGCATGAAACATATTGATGTTGATTATCACTTTATTCGCACTAAGGTTCAATCAAGTAAACTTCATGTGTTTCATGCTTTGCGCAAAGATTGACTTCCCGCGTCTACTGGTGCATTCCAACATATTAAGATTGAAGCTTAATGTGTCCTCTTAACCTACCATCGTATAGAGATATTGAGAAAGTGTGATTTGTTTAATGACATAAGGCGTATAAACATTATAACTCCATTGCCAATAAAATAGAATTATCCGCTCTTGTAAATTATTTTAGGGATATATTAATATGGTAAAATTGATTGTAATTAATTAGTTGAAGAAATGTTAATAGTCATATCAATTAATTTTAAAAAATAATAGCATAAATTATATAATTTTGAAAAGAGATGGTGAGAAGCACATGGATATTCCGGGAAAGGTTAGGTAGAACAAAACAAAGCAACTGTTAGTCAAATCTGAATACTGCAAAAAGTAAATCCTTCCTTTTCTCTTTATAGTCTTTAATCCTCCTTTAAAATTAAAGTGTTTGTTGTTGTGGGAAGCTCTTTTGCCTTTTAATAATTCCATTGCCTTTTTTATTTTGCAATTTTGAGTTTAATCTCAATCCTTTTGCTTCCGCTTTTGTCCTGCTTGCCTCTAATGTGTCGGCCACACCACCACCCATATTATTATCTTTACTTTTTATTGTTTGGTTATAAAAATAACTCCGACAAATTAACTCAATCTATGAATAAAGGAAGGATTTACTTTTAATTATTATAACTAGTTATTTTAATTAATTCCATATTATTCATTAAAATAATTAAAATAATAATATGGTTATAAAATAATAAAAATAACTCCGACAAATAAAGTTATTTTAATTATTATAACTAGTTTTCATATTTCCACAATTTTATTCTACTTATTTTGATAAACAAAATCGTATTCTCACTATAGTAAAAATTGTAAATTATGACAGTGGCATGTGTTTAAAATTATTACATAAATAATATATTTTTTAAGATTTTAACAAGATTAATATATATTTATTCAAGAGAAATAGTATTGTCATTGAGGATTTTGATCCATTTCCATTTGTTTTCTTTTATTGTTGTTGTTGTTACGAAGCGAAGAGGAATTCGTCGTCCAACACATGCATTATGCTTATCACAAAACCTGTTTCTTTTAGGTTTCTTTTAATAATTACATAGATATATAGTTGTACCTATAAAAAATCATCATTTCAATCCACAGTCTTTTTCTATTTTATTTATTTCTTAGTGTTAATCATAGTGTAACGAGACCGCACGTGTCCTTTGACCAAGTGTCATCCCGAAAGCATGTGGTTTGAATTTTCCCACCAATTTCATTTTACAGTTGTATAATGTATTTTTATGTAATATTATCTTTATATTAATTACGAATAAATAATTTTAAATCCTTAAACTTTTCATTCTAAGATTATTCCATTTGTTCTTGAACAATTTTTATACTGAGCAGTGCAACTTTAATATTTTTCGTTCATAAAGTCTTTCTTTAAAAAAAATTAGAAAGTCTTTATTATCATAAATATAAATATGAATTATAATAATAAAAAATTAGAAAATATATAGGGTGAAAACTAAATTGATTTTAAAAAACTTCATCTTTATTAACAGTTCAAAACCTCTTGTTCTTTTGTATACATAGACATTTAATATATTAAAATCAGCATATTTAGTTTATTTATAGTATAGGCCTTTTGGAAAAACAAATTATTCAGCAAGCATAGAAGTTAAGTTTAGAAATGAATAGTAAGATGCTTTGAGGGTCCAAGTTATTATGGGTTATTTGATGCCCTAATTAGATAAATAGATAAAATTACGATATACCAAGAAAAAAGAAACTCAAACTCGCTTGAATCTATCTAGTGGTCAAAAATTGTGTTATTTATTTGTAGTTTATCTTTCATATGTAATCAATATTAACTTAAACTATAAAATTCTTAATTGTAATAAATAACGTAATTAATGTAAATGTTTTAATTGTAATTTTATCAATTTATTCTTAAGTTCATAGTTTACATAATTTATCAATATATATGTATATGTAAAGCTGGATATTGGCATGCTTATGTGACATATTTTAGAAACACTTGTTACTTGTATGGTACATTTTAAAAATTGCATGATTTTAACTTTTAGTTTTGGTTTTTAGTGCATTAGTACTCTACATCTCTTTTTTGATTTTTCATCCATTTATTTTCTATAGACCTTTCATGCTCTTTAATAAATGTTATCAATTAATTGCTTATTGAATTATGACCTTTGATATTCCTCTAATATTTATGTTTCATTCCCTCCCTATAGCTTATATATGATAGAGTTATATTTTATCCCTTTTTATATTCTCTCTTTCCATTTAGTGAGGGCGTTTCATTTTTTAATGTTTGGATATTAAATTATGACATTTTATGTTCCTCTTATGTTGATGTTTGTAATATATATATAAGTGCATAATGAAAATTGTTTATTCATCATTTAAAAATTATTGGATGTGAAAATGAAGAAAAGAAATGATGCTCAAACATTTACCAATGAGTAAGTATTTAAATTTTGTTTAATTTTTTATTTGTAAATTTTATTTTTTATTCATAAATTTTGATAATTTATCATTGGTATTGATTTTTTATCATTTATTTTGATGATTAATTGTATTTTCTCAATATATATGTTATTATTGAAGAATTTAATTATAAAATAAATATATGTTATTTTAAGTTTATTATATGAATAAAAGAGAGAATTTAGATTAGAAATAATTAATCTATCTTTAACATTTTAACTATGTGATGTTGTTTATTACTTGATTATAACATTTTTAATTTTTTTGTTCTTTAAATTTTTAAACAAATTTTTATTACTTGTGGTATATTTTAGAAGCTTTTTTTACTTATATGACACATTTTAGCAATTCTATTATTTTTAATTTTAGTTTTAGTTTTTAGTGCATTAATCTTCTACATCTTGTTTTGATTTTTTTCATCCATTTATTTTCTATATACCTTTAATTTTTTTAGAAAATATTATAAATTAATTGCTTATTGAATTATGACATGTGATATTCTTCTAATTTTTATGTTTCATTCACCTTCTATACCTTATATATGATAATATTATTTTTTATGCACCTTTATATTTCATCCTTTCATTTATTGAAGACTTTTCATTTTCTATGATTAATCATATATATATTAAAAGAGAGAAGAGGGGGGAAGTGAAAATACAAGTCTACCCTTCCCCCTTTAATTTTATTAATTCAAAGATAAATATTATTTTTATAAATTTATATGAAGATAAATATTACTTTTTAAATTTTAATTCAAAGATAAATATTATTTTTAAAAATTTATATAAAGATAAATATTACTTTTAAAACTTTAATTCAAAGATAAATATTATTTTTTAAAATTTACATGAATACAAATATTATTTTTAAAACTTATTAAAAATAAAAATAAAAATTAATCTTATAAATAAAATAATAAAATAAATTTTGTTTAATATTAATTAGTGCACAAAATAAATTTATTAATTATAATTAGTGTATTATTTTATACTAATTATGATTAGTATATTATATCACTATTAAAATTGATAAATAAAAAATATAAATTAATGCATAATTTAAAAATAAATACTACTAATTTTATTTTTATTTGTTAGCTACTAATTTTATTTTTTTATTACTTATTAAATTTTATTCAAAGGTAAATACTACTAATTTATCATTAATTACCTTTTAAAAATTATCAAAAATAAATATAAAAATTAATCTAACAAATATAAATAATAAAATAAATTTTTTAAATATAAATTACTACACAAAATAAATTTATTAATTATAATTAATATTTTATTTTATATTAATTATGATTAGTCTATTATTAAATTAGATTATAATATATTTTATGTAATTATCTTATTAAATTTGAAAAATGGATGGCTTAATATTAATTAACATTATTATCTTATTAAATTTAAAAAATGGATGTGTTAATATTAATTAGCATAATATTAAATTATAATATATTTTAAGTAATTATCTTATTAAATTTAGAAAATAGATTTCTTAATATTAATTAATATAATATTAAATAATTATATAATTATATTATCACATCCTGCATTACGTGAGCTTTTATGCATTTATAAATTCATGTTATATGAAATTTTTATGATAATAATGTGATTATGGAATGGAACAGTGAGTATGATAATCAGAAATGCACTTTAAGCTTGAAAAATGGGTATTTCATTTTCTGACGCAAACCCCTAACTTGATGAAAAATGGCACTCAAACTTCGTCTCAGAGTTATATACTTTGAATTTTAATAAACGGTTTTGACTTTTGTGCTCACGTTAACTTTTTCTAGACATATGTGAATTTTGAAAATTTTGGTATAAAAATTATTTTAGACGTTAAAATTTAATATTGACGATATAAGTGGGTAAAAATTTAGAAATTTGCCTAGAAATTAAGTGATAATCTTTAGTATGTTGTGATTTAAGAATTATTATTTATGGAATTATTATTTTTTTTTAGAAGCATTTATGTCTAATAAAATAGGTGTATTATAGGTATATATATATATAGATATATTGATGGTTAGTAAGTTAGAATAATATAAGAATATTAGTGTATTAACTTAAGAATTATTGGAGTTTAAAGACATTAATATTATTGGAGTTAAGTTTTTGTTTTTAGAAATTAGTATATATATGAATAAAGTTAATTTGGAACATTTGAGGATGGATTTTAAGGGATTTTGGTTGCTTAATAAGCCAAAATAGCAAAGAAAAACAAAGTTTATTTACGTAAGGGCATACGTTTAGTGGAGTTGGGCAGAGGGTCTTTTTCTAAATTAGTGGAAATGGGACAAATCTCATTAAAGTGTTGGTAAGATGTCCTAACCATTTCTCTTCAGCTGAGCCGCCCCCTCCCTTCTTCTTCTTCTTCTTCTTCTTCTTCTTCTTCTTCGATTTTCTCTACTTTTTGTTTGCCTTTTTAATCTGCTGCTTATTCTTCAATGCCGAAACATTATTACCCATTTCTTGTTCTTCACTTCTTCTTATTTTCTTAATCTAAAAGCCAACCGATTATTATTGGTAGCTTCAACTTTGTTGCTTCGGTTTTGTTCCATGGAGGTTGCGAATTCATTGCAGTTTTTGTGCCTTTCTTCTTTATGTTCTTAACAGAAGTTTGAGATAAAACTTTTGTTACTTTGATTGGTTACCGAAGCATAGTATTTTTTTTCCTCTTAAGGTAACAAAAATTCTGTTGCATGTGTTGTTCTTGTTTTCGAAAACTCAAACCAAGATATTTCCTCAGCTCTAATTTAGTTTGTTTTATTGTTTTAGCTTGGAATTTATAGATCACGGTTGCATGGTTCAATGGTTTCAAAACTTTTTGTAGCAATGGGTTCTCGGTGGCATTGAAACAAGGAAGGCTTTAGTGGGTTCTTGTTGTGCTTTGGTAATTGATAGGTGAGTTATTCAAGTGGATGAGTTGTGTTGATTTCGCAAGTTTTACAAGAATTTTATGTTGGCCGATTGGTGATTGGCATAACTTGGTTAATGCTATTTTGTTTGTGATGGATTTTGTTGGCTTGAGTCGAATAACATATACAATAATTTTGGTTAGTAGGATTCGGTATATGAGTCCCTTCTTGCAACCGAATGGAAATGAATATGAGTGAATTAGTTTTGGTGCTGTTAATGACATGAATGTGATTGAATTTGGTTGAGTGTATTCGGCAATTTTACTATGTTTTTGCAGCTGGAAGTTGATTAAGGTTTTAATGGATTTAAATTAAATCTAATGAAGTATATGGATCAATCGATTTGGTACACTCTTTTGAATTGGAGTTTAAATTGCTTTTGCCGAAACTTGATATATACATATATAAATGAAAGAGTGCTGAAATGTCATAAATTGATTTCACTTTATTGAAATTGGGTTCTGTTTTTGGTTTAGCCGAATGCATAAGGTAGTGATGGTTAGAATGAAATTTGTTTAAGATGGTGTTCAAGTTTCCGAATTGTTAAGTATATGGTTTATTGGTTTTAATGAATTTTGGTTAAAAACGTAAGGAAGGGTACATATTTAACACTTGTCGAAGAGTGTATATATGGTATTTGGTATTAAAATTGATTGTGTTTTTTGGCATATATGAGGGTATTTGGTAATTTAATAATAAAGTTTAATTTGCTTAAAATAAAGTGTCTTATGGTTTTATTAAATCTTTAAGTTAAGATTAAAAAGTTGTAATTGAGTTTGATTACATATATGAATATAGA
>CANYBF010215784.1:0-24068 GCA_948192965.1 Dalechampia spathulata | reverse complement strand
CTGAGCTCTGCCCTCATTTCTCATTTCTTTTCACTCTTTTCCTTTCATTCTTCCTTTCCATGCATGTTCTCAATCCAAACATCACATGGTATAATCCATTAAGCATTAAGCATAACCGTAAGCAAGGAAAACATAACATTCCCAAGCATTGTCATACAAATAACAACGTATCACTACAAAAGTGATACGATCCAAGCATCAAACTCAATATTCAGCACATATCATAGCCAAATAATATCATTCCTATCAAAAGCAATAGCCTAGACGTAGTTTACATCTTATGGCAATCAACAACAAGCCAAAAGTGGCTTAACACATAAAACTAGCACTAACCTCAATCACAAGCAACCTCTAGCTATAGCCAATGATCCTGTCCTTACTTATAGTCAACTTCTATAATGCGTTCTCGGATGCTAGCGACGTATAGAATCGATAAGCGGAAGATTTGGTAAGGGTTAGGGCGTTTTGAGCTTAAGAAAAAGGGATTGGAACTAAGGAAAACCGTCAGTTTTCCTGCCTTAAAAGTCAAAATAAGTGTCGCGTACAGCCGTATGGACATTGGTACGCCCGTACCGACGCCAAAACACTGACAAACCCAAAAACCTGCGAGCTATCGTACGGCCGTACCACCTTTCGGTACGCCCGTACGGCTACTGTTCATCTGATAAACCTAAATTTTCCTGCGAGCAATTCTGATTCCTGCGAGTTATGGTACGGCCGTACACCCCTCTGGTACGCTCGTACGAACTCGAGGCTCTCAATACCCTGTTTCTGCTCACCTCGTACGACCGTACGACCAAACCGTACGCCCGTACCACTCCCCAAAAATGCATAACATGCCTATTGGCATGCCTAACTCATCCGTAACCTGTCCCAAACCCCAAACTCAGCCTATAACACTTCTAACACATCCTAGTTCACATACATAAGCCGTCCCTCATCCAACCGAGAAGACACGCTTCCCAATAAGGCGACGACACACAAGTCACATCAAGAAACATGTATAATCCAATCTAAATCAATTCATCAAAACATATACACAATACTAAGGTCATACATTCATCATGCACTCCTAAATTCATTCAAACACATAGCATACCTCATTTCATTATCTCAATCATCTACAAGCACGTACACATTCACACATACACATTCACATATATCCCTAGACACAACGTATATACGTATAACTCCTAGGGTCTCTAATGTGGGTGTAACATATATTACTAGAGAGCCCTAAGTGTATACTATTATATCTGGGTGAGCATATCATTGACTGGCAACTGGGGCCAAAGGGTCTTGTGGAGCCTACTACACCACCACGAGTGATGTTGTGGGTGCCCTATACTGATGTAGACCTAAAGGTAATTGTTGCACTAATTATTATTCCAAGGTAAGAGTGCTTTTTTGAATCACTAGTAAACTACTTTCATCCACATGCGGCTACTGGGGCATGTACAGATATCCACATGTAGAGGTCATCATGATAGAGTAAGTGGCTCTAGAGTCAGACCTAACACTTACAGGAGTAGAGGCAGACATCATGGTTCACCAGCTGTTGGTAGTTCTTGAGGTAGTAGTACCTCGAAAAGATCTTGCAATGCCAGGTCTGGGGTGACTCCATCAAGATCTGAGTTTGGTAATCCAAATATACCTCCCGAGTATGAGCGTCCCTAAGACTTTATTGAAGGTCAACTGATGTGGCCTCAGAACCCATTGATCTACACTTTTGGTAAGACTGGTCGCCTATATAAGACATCCTTCCCGATGCCGATGAGGGATGAGATTGAGTTTGATCCGTCGAACATCACTCATATGAGTATATATAGTTTATATACCCTTGACTTTGATGGCTTTACATGTGTTTGGCTTATGTAGGTACCTTGAGATGTTATGGCTGATGCTACGAGGCTTCTGACGGGATTGCACCGCTATCATAGCTCTGAGATGCTGGGTGTCCAGGTAAGTACTTGTTATTATTATGAGCATGATGGTAATGCATAGATGTATAACTCATATGCCTATATGATTATGTTAATGCAAATAAGTAGGCACTTGGAGTAAGAGGAGCAAGATCGCTATGCTCAAATGACTAAGCAGATGGGCAGAGAGATTGCCTAGCTAACGGCATACTTGGAGCGGTATAATATTGAGGTTCCAAATAGTCCTAGTTCAGATGAGGAGCAATCGGGTGATGATAATGCTTAGAGTAGACATGATGTCTAATTCCATATGCTTGATGTTGAAACTCTGTAGTTTCTATATTAGTATGAGATAGAGTAGCATAATTTATCGTAAGGGCCTAGTACACTTGAGCTATGGTGTACAAACTCTAAAAACGGCCCAAGTGCTTGGACTTTATGTCTTTTCTAGATTTACTAGTAAAAACCTAAAACTGCTTACTACTATTGTTCTTTAGTATGTATATCATGTTTTATGCTCCTCTGTCGAAACATAACCTGCTTGTTCTTCTTGTGTAGAAGTTAGATAGATGATGACTCAAGAATCACTATCTATTTTTTGTGCCCTTTCTTGCAAGTGGGGCAACGTTGAATGGAGTTGATTGAGCAAGTTTGGACTTCAGTATTTGAAGACCTTCTAGTAAGTCTTGATCAATAATGATTTCCTGCATGCTGCCACACAGTTTTGGATCCAGTGGCCTATATCTTTGAATTTGGACATATTAAGTTGTGTCCAATGTATGAGGAGTTTGCTGCCATTATTGGAGCTACATACAACATGAAAATAATGTTAACAGTGCTTGTAACTATTGGAGAGGCAGAATCATACTTGATAAGGGCTTTTAACATTAACTTGACCACACCGAGGTCTCTCTTGACTACAAAAGGCTCTATAGATATTACTGCTATTTTCCAACTATGTGATCATAAACCCGTGATTACTTCTTCACGGCTAAGGGTAGTAGGATTTGGACTATTGGCATAATTCTTATTCATCAATCCATCCAGTCATGGAGATTTGTTGATTAGGCCTATGATAGACCAGATGGAGTAGGGTCGGACCTCTTTTCCTATGATCATAGCAGAGATAATTCCTGGGTTGGATAAAGTGAAGAAAGGATAAGCTGGGCACTTCAGTGGTAGTCTACTTCTACTACAGGTAAACATTCTAAGCCACCTTTATAGGTTTTCAACTTAGAAAAAGCTGTATTAGTACCCTAACTTTTACATGGGTCACCTCTTATGAGGTTTTCAGCTAATTGGGCTATTGATTTTATTTTAGACCCTAACTTTTGCTAGAACTGTCCCCTTAGGTTTTTAACTTAGCGGGTCACTCTAATTTTTGCTTGAGCAGCCTTTTACAAGGTTTTCAACTCAATGAGCTTTTATCTTTGTTTATAGGTATGGCTTCAGGAGAAGCTGGGAATTCTTGCACCACTAGTGGATGATTTATAAAGGTACACACCTCGTAGCCACATATGGAGAGGGTACACCTTTAGTGAGGCAAAGATGCTGACATTTGATGGCTAGGTCGAATGGATGAGAGTCATCCTCGAGAATGAGGTTAGGTGGACCTGTCCATGGTGGCACATATAACATGTGATGGTGAGGACATATACAGACTGCATTCTGCTACCTGGATTTAGTTATTGCACGCATTATAGTTCTACTAGAATCTATCATCAATACGGCCATAGACAGACTATTCCCCAACTGATAGAGTTTGAAGGAGGGTGGCTAATGTCCTGCTTCTTGGAGCATGTGGAGAGGACCTAGCCTCACCATGGATTATCCTAGCAGAAATCCCTAGAGCTGGGCCTGCTACAGATGATGAGTATAAGTTATGGGTGTTGTGCCATACCTAGATTCTATACTACAATAAATTGTTAGGCAATAAAATTGTATGCAACCAAGAAAGATAGTGTTTTGTGTTTGAAACTAGTATTACTTATGGCTAAGTTTATGAACATGTGTTCCATTTGCATTAAGACATTTGCACGAAGATATTTGTATTATGAACATGTGTTCCATTTCCATTTCCATTTGAGATTAAGACATGTGCATGAAAAATGTTAAAATCAATATAGAAGCTCCCGATATGCATCAGACTTAACCTATGTCATTAACCAGTCTCATGTGAGATTTTCTGATCAACTATTTTAATGCTTTCCTTTTGCTTTTAAGAGCTCTAACTTTTGCATGAGTCATTCGAGAAAATTTTCAACTCATCGAGCAAATATTTTTCTTTCATCTTAATTTTTGTGTGAATTGCTTATGCAGGTTTTCAGCTCACCACACTTTTTCTTTTTTTTTTTTACTCTTCTTTTTACCCTTTGCTCTCGATAAAATACTTCTTTAGTTAATTAAGGTTGACGAGTTTTGAGAATTCATTACCTTCCAAGTTTGAAATGCAGATAGTGCCTTTAAATAGGATCTTTTTAACCAAGAATGGGCCCTCCTAATTCGGTCTAAACTTTCCACGAGGGTAATAGATAACTAGTCTGACTTACTTTAGAACCAGATCACCTTCCCATATAGCAACAGGTTTGACCTTTCTATTGAATGCATTTACCGTGTGCTTCTTGTAAAGCTATAAATGATAGAGAGCCTTCAGCTACTTCTCATCAATAATAACCAGTTGTTCATACCTAGTCCTTTTCCACTTAGCTTCTAGCAATTGAGATTCTAGAATAACACAAAGCGATTTTAGCTCCACTCTTATTGGCAATACGGCTTGTGTCTCATAAACTAAAAAATAGGGGGTAGCATTTGTAGGACTCCTTGTAGTAGTTCTGTAACCCCACAAAGCAAATGTCAACTGCTCATGCCAATCTTAATCAGTCTACACTGTCTTGGCCAAGATCTGCTTGATCATCTTATTGGTCATTTTGACTGCCCATTAGCTTGGGGATGATATGGAGAAGATTGGTTATGCTTGATCTCATATCTTTTTAATAAGTATACCACTTGGCCTTAGAACTGCACTTCGTTATTATATATCAAGTGATATGATATCCTATATTGGCATATGAGATTTCTCTCTATGAATTTGGAAACCTGCTTTACCCCCAATTTACTATAGGATTCTACCTCCACCTACTTAGAGAAGTAGTCAATAGCCAACAATATGTATCGATTCCTGTTGGAGTTATTAGGATGAATCTCCCCTATGATGTCAATTCCCAAGCTAAGAATGGCTAAGGCATTATCAAATTCTACAATTTGACCGGTGATATGTAACTCAGATCTCTATGAATCTAGCACTCATGAAATCTTTGCATAAATTATATGTAATCTATCTCTATAGTGAGCCAGAAATATCCTTAGCATAGGATCTTCTTGCAAAGGGAAAATTCATTCATATGGGACCTGCATACACCAGCATGTACTATCTACATGATTGATTTGATCTCCTTCCCAGATATGCATCGAAGTTGTAAACCATCAACTATTCTTCTATAGAGAATACCGTGATACCAGGTAAAGTTAATGGCTAGCCTTCGTAAAGCTAGTTTATTGATCTTATTAGCTTCTTCCAGATAAGCACCAGTTCTTAAAAAATTTATGATATCAGCATACCATGGAATCTCATCTTACTGATATAATGCTATAATCCATTCTCCTTCATAGTAAGGAATCCTTGACTGCTCAATAAATACAAGCTAAACTTGATATTGTGGTCATTCATAAACTAAAGCCAGTGTCGCTAAGGCATCAGCCATCTAATTCTCATCATGCAGAGTGTGAATAAATTAACATGAGTTGAAATTACAAATCATAAGCTTCATGTCTTCATAGCCTAGAGCAAAGGCTTTTAAATGCTTTTTTTAGTACTCTGATTATTTTTATTCTCTCCTTAGAGGTCAAGTCTAATGCAATCTTTAGTAGATAAGGCTTGTCATATGTGTTAATGTTAACATTTTCAATGCATGATGCGTTAATGTCAAAAATGCTCATATAATACTCATGTTCATGCACAATGCCATTAAAATACACATCACAAATATAAGTAAAGTTATTCATCATTGCATTATATTTAGATGAGATTACATCATCATTGAATAAAATAAAAATTACGACATTAGTGTCCTTATACAATAATTCTTCAAAGATGTTATCCACCAGAGTAGCAATGTCCTCATAGACCTTTGGAAGTAGTAAATCCTCCACATCTAAGTTCTGTAGCTTAGCTCCTAGTGCAGTGACTGTGGTAAGTTCTAGCTTAAGGCGGCCGGTGGTGAGATCAAGAACAACACCAAAGATCTAAAAAGCATCATCAAGGCTGATGGTGTAAGAAGTGGTAGTGATCTTCTCAACTACTGTCAAGGCGGATAAATCATAGACATCACCAAAGATGGTGAACTATTAGTCAAGGAAATCATCTGAGTTAAGCAACTCAAGAGCATGGTCATGTTACGTCTCTCCCTGGATGAAGATAATTGTCTTACACTCTTCTAGCTTGTCTGAAGTATAGGGATCAAACCCAATGTAGTATCTTTCTTCCCACATGGCTGTAGGGATGTCAAATTCTATCGAACCTTACTGATACCAGCCTAAACCTCTACCAAGTACAAAGTTCATCTTGCATAACATCTTTTTCATAGTGGGACTTGATTGATACTAGTATGATTCAGGCTATCCAATAGCAGTGATCTTAAAGCCATTCATGGGAGGGATATCTTCTATAATGCAAGCTAGGGCAACCTCATCATCAGCCGTAATGGTAACTACACCCTCATTATGTAGAAACTTGATCTTCTGGTGTAAGGTAGACGGCATACCTCCCAGGGGATGGAACCATGATCAACCTAATAGCAAGGCAAATGATATTGGAATGTCGAGAACTGTAAACTCTACCACTAACTCAATTGGCCCAACTATGATAGTAGTAGTGAAAGTGTCGACAACCTCCTGTTTAAACTCATCATAAGCCCTGATGATAGTCTTGGATGGTTTCAAGTCCAAAAACTGGATTCCAAGCTTAAACAACACCTTGAGAGGACACACATTAATGCCAGAACCATCATCCACCATGATGTATAGAGTGGAGAAGTTCATGATATGTACCCTAATGAAGAGTGCCTTGTTACGATGGATACCCTCAACCAGTAAATCAGCATCAAAAAAGTAATCATGCTAGATTGCAATTCCTGATTTACCAATTGACTCTTCATGCTGAAGGTGGAGGCAGATGGAGAAATTCTCATGCTAGAGAGTGCTTTGATGAGAACCCATCTATGTTATTGGGAGGATAGCATCAAGTCCTACATATCGATATTAGCCTATGTCTTCTTCAACTGCTTGACAATAACTTTATTAGGCTGAGTAACCATATCAGCTAGTTGTGAAGCTAAAACATTGCTTAAACCAACCTCATCCTTGGTCGGCTTAGCCTCGATCGACTTTTTCAGACCTTCTTGTTTCTTCCCAAGATCGGGAGGAGTGAACTACTTACCACTGTGAGTTATATTGCAGACTCGAGAGGGCATCTTGTTAGTACCTAACCCCTTATGTTGCTTAGGTGGTTTGGGTGCCAGCTTAGGTGGTTTGGGTGCCAGCTTAGTTGCCTTGGAAGTCTCCACGCGACTTGCCTTTCTTGGAACCTTGATCCTCTGATGATACAGATTTAGAAGGATGTCAAGTAACTATAGACTCATCCTTTGAACTGTCATACCATATATCAATGGCACCAATTTTAAACTCATTACCAGGTCAGAAGCTAATAGTAGGTAACTAACTAATCTCCTCACGGCCAAGGGGAGACATATAGGTGTGATTGGCTTTGTGGTAGTTAGGCAATAAGTTTTTTTTGGTTGATGGTTTCAATTTCTCAAGATCTTCAAGTTCACCAGAATCAATAAGGTCCTGAATGATCCACCTGAGAGAGTGACAGTCATTAGTCCTATGGCCATGATGCTAGTGATAATGGCAGTAGGTTTTGGTATCTATCAATGTTGGAGGTGGTATTTTAAAGTTTGGCTCAAGTGGCTTAATGAGTTTGGCTTTGAGGAGACGTTTGAAAACCTTGGAAAGTGGCATTCCAAGATTTGAGTACCTTTGAGATGGGGCAGTGTTTCAGAGTATAAGATTTGGTGTCTGTGCATTGATATAGTAGGAGTTTTTACTGTGTTTGAGTGTATGTGGTGGTTTTAAGTTTAAGGAAGGAAGGCTCCTTCTTCTTCCCCTCGATTTGCTCAATCTGCTGGCCAACAAAGTAGATGTCCTTGAAGGTGTGAAATGTTTGATACTTCAGCTTATCCTAGTATAATGGCAATGACCCCATAATAAGCTTGTTAATCATATCCAACTCAGATGGTTTCCATCTAACTAGTGCACCTTTATCCATCCATTGGCTAAAATAATCCATAAATGACTCATTAGTTTTTTTGTTTAACCATTTCAAGATCTATTAGAGTAACATCAAATTGGGACTTGAACCCATATTGTTTACAGAAAGCAATACAAAAAGGCTTCCACTCTACCGTGGTTGCTTTATTGAGACTATGATACCAGGCTAGTGCTGGTCCCTCTAGAGAAATGAAGAAGAGTCAGACTATCTAATCATCTAATAAGTCTATGGTACTCATCATCATGGTGTATGTCTTCAGATGATTTCTTGGATTCCCAACCCTGTTGTACTTAGGAACATCTGGGAGCTTAAACTTAGCAGTTAGCCCCTTAATAGCCCAAACAAAAAACTCATCAAACTCAAGATCAAACCCCATGCCCTAGGTTTTCATGATAAACTACAGTTGTTCTATCTTCTATTCTAGGATAGAGGTCTCAAACTTGCAAACATCATGCATATGGAGTGAGACATCATCTGTCTTAACATCATATAGGTTGATGCCTTTCCATTTATCCTTCATAGGAGCTAGTGGGGTGATGAAATCTCCAGGACTGAGAGCCTCCCGGATCTGCTATTACAGGAGAGTCTTGAAGTCATTATTCAAGAGCTTGGGCATCAACTAATCAATGAGCTTCTGAATTGCAGCAAGTGAAGCATCATCTAATAGTGTGGAAGGACCATCTGATGTAAATGCAACATTCCTAGTTGGTTATGAGTCTAACATGGTTTGTACATGATAGAGAGAGTCAGCATGGATGCATGAGTATGCATATGGGATTACATGTGGTGTATGTGATGTGGTATGTAGGATGTATGCATGACCTATTCTAGGAAACATCCAATGTTATGGCTATAAAATAAAAGTGATTAGCATGCATATGAATTAACATACACGTGATGCAACACATAGAATGTATATATGACCTATGCTAGGAAATATCTAGCATTATGGTTGCAGAAGGAAACTTGTTAGAGAAAATTGCATGAGTATGCATGTATGCGTATTGGATAAAAAAACATAAAAATGGTTAGTGAACACGTAGGAAACAGCAGCACTGCCACCCTTATACCTCCATGAAGATAGGTCAATTCAATATCTCTTAGGTGGGATACTAGCCCGGAGTTACACTAGGAACTTGATGCGCGATTCTCTTATTATATAAGGCAAGAAAAAGGGGTGATTGTTGTCTGATCATATGAGGGATTACAATGAGAATCTGACAGCATTTTAACCTAGTCATATTGCTATGATAAAAGAATGCCAATGGAATGGGCATGAGGTTTATAACCATATAGAATCATGAAAGAATTCTGACTATTAGTAGAGCAATACAAACATGATCATATTATTATGATAAGAGTATATCCATGGAATAGACATGAGGTGTGCAACCATATAGAATCACGAAAGGATTTTGACTCTTACTAGAGCAATACAGACATGATCATATTATTATGATAAAAGTATGCATGTGGAATAGATATGAGGTATGCAACCATATAGAATCATAAAAGGATTTTAACCCTTAGCAGAGCAATACAGACATGATTATATCGTTATGATAAGAGAATGCCTATGGAATAGGCATGAGGTTTGCAACCATACAAAATCATGAAAGGATTATAACTCTTAGTAGAGTAATACAAATATGATCATATTATTATGATAAGAGTATGCCTGTGGAATAGACATGAGGTATGTAACCATATAAAATCATGAAAGGATTTTGACTCTTAGCAGAGCAATACAAGGGTAAAAAATAGGTCCAATTCAGGCAAATCCACTAATATGATAGGATATAGATCCACATAACATGAAAATGAGGGGTCCTAGTTTGGAATATTGCTAAGGCTAACTATATAGGCTTTTAGTCTGGTAAGAACAGGCTAAGGTCCCCCACCATGGCATCCGCAACCTATCCAATTGAATGGAATCATCAATATAAGACTATATCTAGCGTCTATCCGTTAGGAATCATTGATAGTTAATAGTATGAGGCAGTAAGTGGTGAAGGTAAATTCATTTTCCCAAAGAGTCAAATAGAGTCCAGGGTACTCACTCACCCACAATCACCAGTTTGACATGGGAGGTTATGTGGTGTATGCAGACATGGACTATGTTGCGATGCATATAATTAATCTAACTATGATAGGAAAATTGATATGGAAATTCTTAGATGCCACCACTCTTTTGTTGTGCATCCCTAGTGGAGTCGCCACTGTGAGCGCATGATTTCTATCGTTACCCAGAGTGAGGCTTGTGAGGCTCACAGACTAAGGATGCACTTGGAACAAAAATGCGAGCTTCCCAAAGGGCTACCTTAAGGAATTATATGAACTTGAAAGAGTTACAAGGGAGTTGCCACCGAATGGTTCCAGATTGGTTTAACTGACTCATAGCATGAGTGTTAAGTTAAACCCTTCAAAGATGGGTTCGAGTGGTGAAGATTTATTCTATGAGTTTCTAAATTTGATTTTACTATTATAGTTGGAGTTAATTGCCCTAGGCAGGCTAGCAAGCAAGAGTATAATAGTAAGCACACAGCATAACATGTTATTGCAATAGGCAGAGCATAACATAGCAGAATAGAATGGCATATAATGTTATATGGAATTTGGATGGTATGACATATGAAGTGATGCAATAATAAAATAACATGGCATATTCATGATATGGTATAGTAATACATGTGGGAAGTGTCACATCCACATTCATAACATTCTTACGTGGTTGCATTTTATGTATGACTTAGAATGATTGAATGAATGATGCATGAAATGCATGAATGCATAATGATATTATGGATGTTTTAATATGGAACACAAGTTATGAATGTATTATGGAAGAATGTAAATCCATTAGACATGAAAATTAGAGAGGAAAGACATGAAATGAAGTGAAAATGTACCTAGGATGCCTCTTTAATATGTTTTTGGTGAATGCTTTAAAAGATACTTAAAAGTGAAATTCATAAGTGAAAAGTAATGTTTACGCATGATATGAATGTTATATGTTAGAACATATATCAAATAGTATAAATGAAGTTAGAATTAAAAATAAGTTACATTGAAAGTATGGTATTTTGGTAATTTGACCTTTAGAGAGGGGTATCTTTGGAAAGTAAAAGTATGTATATAGGATATGTGATGCATGTTATGTATGTATGAGATATATGATATGATAATTTAAGGAAATATTAAAGAAAATGGAAAAGAAATTAATTAAGGAAGGAACCAATGAGAAGGTGACAAGTGTCACCTTATGATTGAACCTTTCCTTGACTTCATGCAAATTGCATTATTAAAAGATAAATTAAATGAAATATTAAGAGTGATGGATGGCATTTTCTCTTCTTCCTCCAGACCATACAAACCATATTGCTTTTCATTCTTCTTTTCATTTTCAAGCTAAATCCTACACTTTACTAAGGTAAAAACTTATGAATTTTATGTTTTTAATATTTCTTTTGCTTCATTCTTCTTATATATGTTCTTATTGCTTGTTGATAGTGGTTGTAATTTGAGTTTTTATTGATGGAAGAATTCTATTGGAGGTTGAAGATGAGGTTTATGTATGGATTTTATTAAATTGATGAAGGAAAGGTGGAAAGCAAACTTAATTTTCTATATTTAATATATTTTGATGAAGTTTTGCTTATGAAATGTATATGTATGAAAACCCCAGGTGACCTATGTGTGAAGAAATTTTATGATGCTATATTATTTGTGTATGATGTGAATTAAGTGAAGAATTATGAAGAAGATTAAGTAATATGCATGAGAAGTGAGTTAGAAGTGAGAAAAATGCTTGGAAATACTTGCTGCCCAATTTTGTACCTCTTTGACATTGATCTCTATATTTTGGTTTTGATGCTTAAATTATCTAATTATATGTAAATATGATAAACTATGATGTTAGAATGAAGAAAATAAAGTTTGAAGGAAATTGAAATGAAATTGCAAAAGTTATGCTTAAAATGGTGTTAATGGGGGCAGCATGTGTGTGTCCTTGTGTATGGCTGCCTTAGGTTGGGTTTAAATGCATAATGATTGGTAAATTTGGCTTAGAAGTGTGTATAACATGTATATGTATGTGTGTATTTAGTTTGGTAAAATTTTAAAGCAATTTGGATGCTGAAATAAAGAGGTATACATAATATATGCAAGTGTATGCAAGAAACGGACCTTAAAAGAGAAGTTAGGGGTTTACGGTAATTGTATTTTGACTGCCTTAATATGATCAAAAAATTTTGTATAATATACCATTGGAAATATTTTTGAATCTAGTTTCCAATATACTAAGCTTATAAAATTCTAAAATCATTTGCTAGGTCAAAAAAAATCATATCATGATGAATGTTCCATTTGAGCAAAAATTAGGCAGAAACTTTAGTATGCAGCCTTTTATAATTTGACAGCCTAAATGGATTCCAAAAGTTGTAAGAAATAGCTCAAATTAAATATTATTGAGTCTAGTTTCCATTGGCATATGGTTTATTCTTTTTAAAAGTCATTTACATGGTCAAAATGCTCATGCAATGAACATGGTTACACTAAAGTAGAATATGTTAATGCATAAATTGTATGGACCTTTAAGTACTAATATGATTCACCAAATGAACTTATTTTACATACTTAAATGAATGGTTATGTTCATGCTATTACAAATCTAACATAGGTAAAAATGACCAAATGAATAGTAACCTATGAATAGTACCCCTAACCAAATGAATAGTAACTTTAAGGAAAGGATATTTAAGGTATCTAAACTTAATGCTTAATGATATTCATGTTATACTAAGACATATCTATTATTAATACATATGTGTGACTTATGTAAACATTTATCCTTGATTAAGAAATATGGAATGCTATGGTATGGAATGATG
The DNA here is from genome assembly GCA_948192965.1 of Dalechampia spathulata. Classification (NCBI taxonomy): domain Eukaryota; kingdom Viridiplantae; phylum Streptophyta; class Magnoliopsida; order Malpighiales; family Euphorbiaceae; genus Dalechampia; species Dalechampia spathulata. The sequence goes on along the minus strand of CANYBF010215784.1, from coordinate 10,869 downwards.
CTTGAATACTTATTATAAATAAAAGTTGAATAGTATTACATATATGCTTTTATATAAACACTCTTAAGTGAAAAGCGAAATGAAAATGTTATAAGTTCTATTAACGAAGCTAATACCTCCATCCAAGCTGTCAATAAGCACAAAGAGGTGACAAGTTTGTGCTTCTCACTTCATGACCTCTCTTAAGGTCTTGAAATGATGCATTTACATTAAAATACTGATATTATTTGTAAATTGGATACACATAGTCGATGATATCATCTAACGTACTTTCCATATGATCATTATACACCATCTACATTTCATGTCATGAATCATAAAAGCATACATGTGTATTCATGACAAGTATACAAAAGTTATAAGGTGGAGAGATACGATACGAAAAGAAACATACTAGGTCAACCTTCTTGATTAAGAGTAAAAATATAGATTCTCTCAACGGAATCATATAGCAACCTTCCTGATAGGAAGTAAAAATACAGGTTCACCGAACCATACAGCTATATTTATGTATTTGCTCTCCTACAGGAGATGAGTACCAGTACATACAGGAACTCAGAACGAATTCAAATTATGTACAATATTATAGTAAAAGATGAAATGTTACAAAAGAATCAGAGGGAGAGTGCAAAACATGGATGCATTCTTAAAGGCATACATCATCATTCATATATGATATCAATACAGAGATTGACGATGGTTAATGTACGAAGTTATCCTTACATGATAATTGATACAGGGAAAATACAAAAGGCCCCAAATGGTATTTAATCTTACACTAACAATATCAAATGTTCATATTTGATGAAGTATGATGTTTATTGATCATGATTTGATAATGGATGTCCTTATTGTATACAAGTATGCCTTGTATAAATTTTTATAACACCACTGAGTTTTATACTCAGCATTTGTCATTTGGTCTTAATTCATTTAGGGAGCATCAAGAGTAGTTAATCTGTAGTTAGTAAAGGTCAGAACTTACATGAAACCCTATCTTAAAGCAGTTCAAACTTTTATAATGTACTCTGAGATATGATTCTCATTATGTAGCACTTTTCATACTCATTTGGCAGTAGTATCTATTATGTGCTATGATATATATAAATATTGTATTACTATGTTTTACTATGATAAACATGATATGATGATGAATGGACGTATGAATGTTAAATATAATGAACCTTGTTTGCAGATAGCTAAGATACACAGGTACATATATAATGATGAATTAATAAATGTTACATAAAAAAATTTCACCACAGGGCTTGATGAATACTACTTGATGAATAGTAACTTATGAATAGTATTTATAATTTCAAAAAAAATGTATGCATCCTTTGTAGTGTTATTAATGATTTCCTTTCTTAAGAGATTATTAATTATACTACGAGAGCATGTTACGCTAGGTATGGGTGTGACAGGAAGTGGCATTTGACATGGCATGTGACATGGTAGGCAACATGGCATGTGACATGGCAGGTGATATGACATGATGTGGCATGGCATAATGGCATATAGTATGATATAATAATGTAGCATAGCAAAAATGACATAGCGTGACGTAATGGCGTATGACATGGTATGTGTTATCACATGGCATATGCATGACATGATATAGTTGTGTGTGATATGGCATATGACATGACATAGTAGCATGGCAAATGTATTTTGGCAAATAAAAACCATCCAAAAATAAAACCTTAAAAAGGTTGGTAAAAGGGATCGAGGAAAATAGGGGATACACATGGGGATTAAGGGTAAATTATATAAAATGGGGAATAAAGCTATTCTGTCGATACGAAAATCTAAGATATTAAGTGATGTCTTAATCGCTTAGGGAAAATTTCCACCTCGGCTAGCACGAGCCAAAAATGCATGAGTGAAAATGCAGTATAAACAAGTAAAATTGTTAGTAGCAAACAAAATTAATGACTTGATTGACTAATTCTATGCCATGTAAAGGCACAAATTAAGAGCCGAAGTCTGATTACTGTAATGGCAATAATCATGCAAAGTGAATTAACATAAGTCAGATCATGAAAATTATATAAATACAAATAATTAGAGGTAAAATTATTATTGAACGATCATGACACAACAAATCAGGAGTCACTAACATCACACAAATAGCAATTAGAGATAGCAACTCAACTAATCAAGGTCAATCCTATCAAATATCACAAATTCATGAGTTAAATAAGCATTTAATCAAGAAAATTAATTTTGAGACCAAAATTAATTAAATATGATTAATTTATGATGAACTTAATTCATTAGAGCTACTATAAAGCATCAAATGTAACTGAAAACATCAAATTGGGTCCAAAACCAGGCAAAAAATGCAATTTTTTGATAAAAATATAAACTATATGCTTAGCATGTAGTGCTATATGTGTAACATATAAGCTATATGCTGTGCACATAGTGCTATGTGTTGTGCATATAGCAGATAAAATTTGAGAAAAATCACATTTTTAAGCAAAAACACGACCCAAATTCAAATCCCAACAAGTTTAACAATCATAGCAAATCATTTAAGGCATAAACAAGTGATTAAATCGCAAGTAAACAAATTAAATGAGCATTTAATTTGAAAAATTAATTTTAAGGCTAAAATTAATTAGATCTGAATAATATGTGATAGATCCTGAACATTAAAACTAATGTAAAGCCTCTAATGTTGTTGGAATCATCAAATCGGGTCGAGAAATGAGTGAAATCGAGAGAAAAATATGATTTTCTGGAAAGACTGGAGGCTATATGCGTAGCATGTCATGCTATATGCATAGTATATAAGCTATGTGCTGCGCACATAGTACTATATGTTGCGCATATAACATGTAAAACATAAGAAAATTTGAGTTTTTAAGTAAAAACACAAGATCCAAACCAAATCTCAACAGATTTAGAGCAGCAACAGGTTATTTAGATTACAAATAAGCATTAGTAACCATCAAACAAGCAAGATTGAAGCCAATCATCAAGAAATAACCCAAAAATCATAGATCCATAACAAAATCAAGAAGAAAATGGAGAGAAAATAGGCATTTAACTCACCACAGTAGATTAAACTTGTAGATCTTCAATCCAAATGTGTTTAGGGACCTAACTAATGTTGATTAGTCTCTAAAATCCTAAACCAATTACTTAATTAAGTGTTTAAACCAACTACTACTACCACTACTATGACTACTACTACCACTACTATGACTACTACTACTACTACTACGACCACTACTACTACAACTACTACCACTACTACTACCACTACTACCATGACTACCACGACTACTACCACTGCTACCATGACTGCTACCACGACCACTACCACGACTACTACCACGACTACCACAACTACTACCACTACTACCATGACTGCTACCACGACCACTACCACGACTACTACCACTACTACCACGATTACTACAACGACTACCACTACCACTATCACGACCACTACCATTACCACTACGACTACTACCACGACTACCATGACCACTACCACGACCACTACCACTACTACTACCATGACTACTACCACTACTACCATGACTACTACCACTACCACTACCACTACCACTACCACTACCACTACCACTACCACGACTACTACCACTACTACCACAACTACTACCATGATTACTACCATGACTACCACTACCACTACCACTACCACTATCACGACCACTACCACTACCACTACCACTACTACCATGACTACTACCACGACTACTACCACGATTACCATGACCACTACCACTACCACTACCATGACTACTACCACTACTACCATGACTACTACCACTACCACTACCACTACAACTATCACTACCACTACCACTACCACTACTACCACTACCACCACTACTACCATAACTAAAAGATTATCATACATATATACTAAAAGATTATCATACATATATATCATATATATAATGAGCCAAATTTTCAAAAAAAAATAGCTATTACAATTCAATAAAAAAGCCAAATAATTAACAAGTTCTTCATATTAATTACAAACTTACTTGTTGCAGTCTACAACGATTGAGGAGAATACAATAAACATCTTTCCTCAAAGCAGTAACAAGCATACATAATCTTCAAAACACTTATAATTATAAGTCTCAAATTGATTTGTTTCATAAACATAATGAATGTCAATTGGATATAATTCCAAAGATTATAGCCAAACAAAAAAGAAGAATAAAATCATTAAAAAGTACCTGGAATGAGGTAGAGACTGCAATGAAGAAGGATGATTATGATGGTGTTGATGATCAAACTGAATAGTCGAATTCTAAGATTGAATAGGCTCACCTACATAACCAATCAAATTAACACATTATTCTACTACAACATTCCAACCTAGCTTTCAATATAGCTAAAATAAAATCAATTGTAAATAGAATTTTCAATATAGTTTTCAATATAACATCATAACCATAAAATCAAATTATATAGCTTTCAGTATAACATCACAAGCATAACACGGCATAACATCATAAGCATAACATCACATGGTATTGTTGACCCTAAAGCTGCAATAGAAATTATATGTTCTCGTACTTCCTCTCACTTTTGATAAATTAAACAGGCTTATGCTTCAGCTCATGGTGCTTCTCTTGGCCATGATATTGAGTCTCATACATCTAGCAATCATTTAAGTTTTGAAATATGCATTTTGGTTGTCTACTGTTGGATTATACAACAAACATAACAAAAATCAATAACAAAAATCAAGAACATAACTCGACATCTCCAAAATCAATACCAAAATTCACTTGGCATAACTCGACATCCCCAAAATCAATACCAAAATTCACTTAGCATAACTCGACATCTTAAAAATCAAATAGAAAAATCACTTAGCATAACTCGGTATCTCATTCAATAACAAAAATGAATAACATTACTTGACATGTCATTCAATAACAAAAATCAATACAAATAATGGATGTTACCTTAATTAAGTCATACTTCTACTTAACTCGGTAAAGAACAGAATAATCGAACAGCCTTACTCCTGCTCAACTTCAAATATTCACGCAAGAATCAAACTGCCTCACTTCAATATAACTCGATAATACATCTTTCAGCAATTAACCCAACTCATACATAATAACCCCCTTAGCAAAAGCATCTTTTGATTACAAACCAACCATTCAAATGCTTACAACTTCTAACCTTCTAACCCAAACTTCTACACAAAAATATAAGTAACCCAAGAAACCAAATGCTTCACTTCTACACGCAAAGAACTTATGCATAAAATTTGAATGCTTCACTTCACTATGGCAGATAAAAACTTGCTTCTACAGATTTTAATTTAACAAGAAAATTGTAAATCTCGAATGGAAATGAACAAAATTAAGGTTAGCTTTAAGTGAGAACATGTAAAAGGAGAGATGTAAGACTCAGACACGAAAACAACATCGTTTTGATTAATGAAGGCAAAACGACGTTGTTTAGATTCATGAAGGCAAAATGATGTCATTTAGATTCATGAAGGCAAAACAACATCATTGTAATCTATCAAAATGATGTCATTTTAACAAATGAAGCATACACGATGTCATTTTAACCTTTTTAAAAGCTTATAATGAATTATTCCAAAACGATGTCATTTAGGTGGATGCATCTTTAATTCTTTATTTCTAATTTTAATTAATAATCATATACTCTTTTATTTATATTTTTAAATAACTAAATTTATTTAATATTATTTATTAATATTATATATTATTTAATTCATTTTTTTACAAGTTATTCATATTTATTATTATACCCAACAAAGAAAATATTTTTATAAACATTACATATTTTATATTTATCGATAAATTATTAAATAAAAAATACTTATTATTAATTTAAATAATAGTTATATTTTAGTTGTAATTTATTTATTAATTTATTATTATCTTTCAATTAATACTATTAATTTATTATTTCTTTCATTTCATATTACATGAAAAACTAAATTTATCAAGTTGTTAATAATTTTATTTAATATTTCTTTCTTTCTTTCTTTTTATATACTAATTTTATCATATTATTATAATATTATATTATTAAATCATTTAATAAAAATTAATGCATATTTTCTATTCATTAATAATACTTATATATAAATAATAAATAACCAATTTTTTATTATTATATATTTTTTACTAAATTAATCAAAATATTAATAATGATGGAATTTATGACCAAATTGATTTTCGTCACTAATTAGTGACAACTACTACGACGAAACTAATATCTATTGTAAATTTTATCATCCATCTCCTTCTTGTCACCTTTTCATCATCTTTAAGCAATAGACACAATTTCGTCGCTAAATCCATTACAATACCATTTTTTTCTATTAATGATTTCCTAGTTCCTTTTGTACTTTGGAAACGTTATGTAGCCTTATCTTATCTGATTTCAAGTTTGAAGGATCCCTAGCTTATGTATTCAATAAATTGACCTATTTGAGATCATTCAGCTTAAGTGGTTATTGCATTGAAGAAGTATCGCTCAATATAAGTAAATTGATCCATTTAAGACAACTTAATTTGTCTTGGAATAGAAGATTGAAGGAGTTTCCTTGAAGATCTAAAAAACTTGAATCAATTAGGTGGATCTTAAGATATGACATAAAGAAGAGAAATGAGAGATGGTAAGGAGGGAGTATTGAAGGAAAAAAAGAACCTCTCTTACTTGACTCTAGAGTTGAGTGATGCAAGTGAAGGAGGGAGGGAAGGACAATATGAAGAGTTAATAGAAATATTTGAAAATATATATATTATTATAAAGGTTGACTTGTCTTAATAAGGTTGAGCTTAGCTAGTGGAGCAGTTGTGAGGAATTGAGTATGTTGAAATCTATGAGTTTGATTGCACAACAAGAGTTAGAGATAGTAGCGAAGCCAAGATTTTAACAAAGGGGGGGCTAAACATTAGAAGCCCTACTTATCAAACCCAGCCTAAACCTACCTATACCCAGCCTCAAGCCAAGGATTCAACCCCACCAAATCAAGCCAAGCTCTCTTTTTACCAGCCCAGCCCATCAAACCCCCACCCATCCCTACCCATGAGAACCCTTTAAGTTGGGCCTTCAGCCCACCCAAGTCCCAGCCTTGGCTCCGCCCCTGGTTTGAGATGAACATGTTGGAATGAACAAGAATAAGATTATTGCTGGAGTGCAAATGTATATGGCTATAAGGATCAGTGCAATTTAGATTTTTAATCCTTTTCTCTATTAGAGCCAACACTAAGACTATTAATCTAAAATATGCAATATACATATTTCGTTTAATAAAATCAACAATAAAATATGCAATATACATATTTCCTTTAATAAAATATGCAATATGATTACTATTCCTATTATTATTATATTTAATAAAATCAAAACCATCAATATACATATTCAATCATAGTACTGTTGTTAGATCCAGGATTTTGATGTGTGTGTTTTATGTGAGTCAATTTAAGTTATTTGTAATTTAAAATCAATTTTTCATGTTTGGTATTGGTGTACCTATTTTGGTACTAGCATACCAATCCTTTGAGTTATGTGGTACGAACATACGGCTGACCATACCAAGTTAGCTTTGTTTCCTTGAGTTTGGTACAGGCGTACCAATGGTGGTACGGGCATACCATTGCTCTCAGGATTTTTCCATGTAAATAACCATTATTTAGTACGAGCATACCAATATATGGTACGGCCATATGTTTGCTTGCAGGAATTTTGTTTATCAGTAATATTGGTTTAATACAGGCATACCACTATTTAGTACGGGCGTACCACTATTTGGTATAAGCATACCAAACTTATCACATTTTATTTGAACTAATGTTTTTGAATTAATACAGGCATATGGATACTGTACGGCCATACGTAACTTTCTAGAAAGGCTTTAAACCCTTTTTAATGGATTTATTTACAAGATACATATTGTCTATTCTTTTTCTAACGGCTAGTTTTGCAGAGCAAAGTTTCCTTTGAGCTTCAATCTTCAATTACAAGTAAGTTTACTTATGGTATTGTGATTCAAGTATTGTTAACTCTCTTTTTATTGTATTCCCATAACATAAGTGTTAGGTTTTATATTTATAGGTTGGTGTATGATTAATGCTCGGGGCATTAATTTGTATTTGAGAGTTCAATTACTATGAGATTGTAATTATTGTAAAGGTTTGAGTGTGAGCCTAAAAACACTGGGGTTAAGATTCAATTAAGGAATCCGTTTATTGTATTGGTTGATTAAGATTAGTAGAACCCTAAGTGGAAGACTTAGGAGAAGTGGACGTAGGCAAGAGTTAGTGCTAAATCATTATAAATCATATACGTATTGCCATACTTCCGTTGGAATTTCATTTGGTATCAGAGCAATATATATAAAGTTGTTTTTAATCCTAAAGGTTATTTCGTTTATAGGATTAGTGATGATTTGTTAGTATTCCAAGGTGATAGGGTAGAAAATGTGTATGTAATTGATTTAGATTCTTTTGCTAATAAACATGTGAAATGTCTTGTTTCTATAAGTGAGGACTCATGGATTTGGCATAAAAGGCTTGGACATGCTAGCTCTGAAAGCATTGGTGATCTCGGGAAGAACAAGCATGTGGTTGAACTTCCAAAGATCAAATTTGCTAAGGATAAAGTATGTGAAGCATGTAAAATGGGAAAACAAGTAAAGTCCTCATTTAAGGTAAAGAGCAAGGTAACTTCTTCTAAACCTCTTTAATTATTGCATATGGATTTATTTGGACCAACTAGAGTAGCTAGTTTATGAGGTATGCATTATGCACTTGTCATTGTTGATGATTACTCTAGGTTTTCTTGGGTCTCTTTTATAGCTCATAAAGATGATGCATTCAATGCTTTTCAATCATTAACTAAAAGAATGCAAAATGAAAAAGGTTATTACATTTCTTCAATAATGAGTGATCATGGAAAAGAATTTCAAAATGAAAGTTTTAAATCATTTTATGATTTGCATGATATTCATTATAACTTTTCATCTCCTAGAACTCCTTAATAAAATGGGGTAGTTGAAAGGAAAAATCAAATACTTTATGACATGGCATGTATAATGCTCAATGAGTATCAATTACCTTCGTACTTTTGGGCCGAAAAGATCAATACCGCTTATTATGTTACAAATCGAGTTCATTTAAGACCGATTTTAAATAAAACTCCTTATGAGCTATGGAATGGTAGAAAACCAAGAATTTCGTATTTTAGAGTATTTGGTTACAAGTGCTACATTTTGAACACCAAGGACAACCTTAGGAAATTTGATTGAAAAGCTAATGAAGGTTTGTTCTTAGGGTATGCAACATCTAGTAAGTCATACAGGGTATTTAATAAATGTTCTTTAGTTATAGAAGAATCTATGCATATTATTTTTGATGAAACTAACTCCCGTGGTCTAAGAAAGAATATTGATGATGATGATGTAGAAATTCTTTTAGAACAAGGTGAAGGTAATGAGAATCAATAAAAGGCTACACCTAAAGATGTTAATAAAGAAGAAGTGAACAATCTTCCTCCTTACCTAGATACAACCCATATTGAGCATGATCTTTCAAAGGAGTGGTAATTCTTGAAAGGACACTCCAAGGAGCAAATCTTAGATGAAACATCAAAAGGGGTAACCATTCATTCTAAATTTAAAGATATTCATTATAATCTTGCATTCATTTCTCATATTGAACCTAAGAACGTGAATGAAGCCTTAGATGATGAGAGTTGGGTGTTAGCTATGCAAAATGAACTAAACCAGTTTGACAGGAATAATGTATGGACCTTAGTACTTAAGCCTAGAGATGCATCTGTTATAGGAACTAGGTGGGTGTTTAGAAATAAGCTTGATGAAAGTGATGCCATAACTAGGAATAAAGCTAGGTTAGTGACATAAGGATATTGTCAACAAGAGGGAATAGACTTTAATGAAACCTTTACACCTGTAGTTAGATTAAAAGCCATTAGAATGTTGTTGGCATATGCATCTTACATGAACTTCAAACTTTTTCAAATGGATGTAAAGAGTGCGTTTTTAAATGGTTTTATTAATGAAGAAGTTTATGTTGCACAACCCTCTAATTTTAAGGATTTTAAATTTCCAAAACATGTTTTCAAACTTATAAAAGCTCTATATGGCCTTAAACAAGCCCCTGGGGCTTGGTATAATAGGTTGAGTAATTTTCTTATTGATCATGACTTTGAAAAAGGCAAAGCAGACACAATGCTTTTCATTAAGCATTACAAACATGATATTTTACTTGTTCAAATCTATGTGGATGATATCATATTTGGTGTTACTAATGAAAAATTATGCAAGGAGTTCTCTGAGTGTATACAGGGAGAATTCAAGATGAGCATGATGGAAGAATTGAAGTATTTCTTAGGACTTCAAGTCAAGCAATATGAAGATGGAATCTTCATCAATCAAGTCAAGAACACACAAGAAATGCTTAAGAAATTTGGACTTAAAGATGCAAAAGCTAGCAAGACTCCAATGAGTACTACTGTCACATCCTGCATTATGTGAACTTCTATGCATTTATAAATTAATGCTATATTGAGATTTCTATGATAATGATGTGATTATGGTATGGAACAGTGAGTATGATAATCAGAAATGCGCTTTAAGCTTGAAAAAGGGGTATTTCATTTTCTGACGCAAACCCCTAACTTGCTGGAAAACGGTACTCAAACTTCGTTTCCGAATTATGTACATTGAATTTTAATAAACGGTTTTGACTTTTGTGCTCACGTTAACTTTATCTAGACATATGTGAATTTTGAAAATTTTAGTATAAAAATTATTTTGGACGTTAAAATTAAATATTAACGATATTAGTGGGTAAA
>CANYBF010215772.1:0-35694 GCA_948192965.1 Dalechampia spathulata | reverse complement strand
TTTGTTCTTGAATAAATATGTTCATAGCTGCTTTAAATTTATTGGCTTGTGACCTTGTGACTGGACCACTTGGAAGAGTTAATGGATCTTCTTTCAAGCTCCTTATGTTCTCTTGAGTCCCATGTAGAACCGTATCAACAGTTTTCTAGCTTTGGTTGCATATTACAGATGATTTATCAAAGGATTTTCCATGATCGCTGTTCCACTTACCTAATTCCTTCAGAAGGATGTCCCATTTGAAAAGAAAGATAGATGTTAGAATAGTTTTGATCAGTTAAAAGAATGCTTAACTTAAGCTCCAGTGTTAACCTTGCTTACTCCATATAAAGAATATATGATATATAGTGATGCATCTCTAAATAGGTTAGGTTATGTATTAATGCAAGATTAGAAGGTGATAGTGTATGCTTCCAAATAGTTGAAAACATACAAGAGAAATTATCCAACACATGATCCAGAGTTAGTACCTATAGTATTTGCATTGAAGATCTGGCAACATTATCTGCACAGAGAGAAATGTTATATATATATAGATAATAAAAGCCAAAAATATCTAGGCACATATAAAGAACTAAATTTGATATATAGGTGTTGGATAAAATTGATTAAGACTATGACTACTTGATTGATTTTCACCCAAGGAAAGCTAATCTAGTGGCAAACGCACTTAGTAGGAAAACATTTGCCAGTTTACAAATTACACTATTGATGTTAGCTTGAGAGATGCAACAATTGAATACTTTGTTTGAATTCAAACCAAATGGTAGTATAATTTTATAGCTATAGGTGAAGCCAATATTAATTGATCAAATCAAGGGAGTTATAGAGAATGATGGAGAATATCATAAGCAGATGCATAAGATACGGGTAGATGAGTAGATAAATTATTCTATGGATTGTAATGGTTTATTACAATATAAAAATAGAAGCTATGTACCTGCTAATGAAGAGTTAAAGAAACTGATACTTCAGGAAACCCATGACTCACTATATTCTTATCATCCTGGTGGTATAGAAATGTATAGAGATTTGAAACAACTCTATTACTGGTCAGGAATGAAGAAAGATATTATAGAATATGTTGCTTAATGCTTGACTTATCAATAGGTAAAAGAAGAATATCAAGTACCAACTGGATTACTTTATCCACTACCTATACTAGAGTGGAAATAGGAGCAGGTGACTATGGATTTTGTAATAGGGTTATCTTTGATACATAGAAAACATGATACAATATGGGTAATAGTAAATAGATTAACAAAGTCAACACATTTCTTACCTATATGGATGGACTATGGATTAGAGTAGTTAGCAACAATTATACATATAGGAGATTGTTATATTACATGGAATTCTATTATCCATAGTATTAGATAAAGATCCTTGACTTACTTCTAGTTTTTGTGGGAGTCTTTAAAGAGCTCTAGGGACTAGTATGCACTTCAGTATAGCTTTTCATCCATAAATAGATGGGTAGTCTAAAAGAATTATGCAAATATTAAAAGATATGCTTCGAGCATGTATCCTTAAATGGGAAGGTAGCTGGGATAAATATCTGCTATTGATGGAATTCACATATAATAACAGTTATTAGTCTAGCATATAGATGGCTCTATATAAGGCATTATATTGAAGATGATACAAAACATCACTTAACTAGGATGAAGTAGAGGAAAGGAGATTGATAGGGCATGATCTAGTATAGGAAAATGAAGACAAAGTTAGATTAATTAGGGAGTGATTGAAAGCTGCATCATATCATATCCATCACATGTAATTCCAACAAAATTCATATAGATTCATACCAATCTTTCATACATTGAAAAACCAATAACTATTTTGGTAAAAAGATAAAATAACTGAGAAATAAATAAATTCCTCCAGTGAAAGTGTTATGGAACCACACATAAGTCAATGAACAACGTGAGAACAAGAAGCAAATATCAGATAATAGTACCCCTAGTTATTCATAGACTAATAAGATTTAAATTTCAAGATAAAATTCTTTTTGGAAAGAGAGAGTTGTCATATCCATTTTAATTATCATTATCTTAATTACAATTGAAGTTATGTTAGGCTATATTTTTATATTATTATAACTAGATTTATTTTACAATAATTATTACTTAATTAAGATTGATAGTTAATAAATCTAATTAATGTCCAAATAAGTTTACTATAAATATAGATATTAGCCTTATCAGTAAAGGGATAAAAATATCTATATTGAAGATGGCATTAAGAAATGACTTATTACATTAATATTATTTATCACTAGTTTTAATTATGGTCATAATTATGTATAGTTATATTCTTAATTTTAGTAGTTAAGATATTGGTATAATTAATAATTTAATATCTAAAATTATTTATGTGTATTGTTAACATCATCAAAGAATACAACAACAATAGATAAAGGAATGACTATTAGTAAAATATTGAAAGTTAATATTACTCAATAAATTGCAGGATAGAAAGAAATGATGAATGAATAAATAGTTTGAATTATTTATGAATAGCATATATATGTAGCAAATATTAAATTATATATAGTAATTAATTATATTTATATATATATATTTAGGTGATTTAGTGTATGAATTGAATTAACATAGAAACTTAGGTGATGAATAATTTGAAATGTAAAGAATTAAATTGAATTTAAATGATAAAGTAAGTAAAAGTAGTTGGACTGATGTATAGTTAGTTAGTAAAGAAGATGAGCTACATTAGTTGATATTGTTACAATTGTTCGACATACATATTCAAATATATTTAAATGACTAATGTTAATTATGCATGAAATGATTGGTAAGCATATATACATACTAGAAATTAATTATAGTATGTTAAATGGGATTGAGGAAGTAGTATGGTGGTAAGAATAAACAAAAGAAGGAATGAGGACAAGGTTTGCCGCTTAAGTTTATTTTAAGATGGATTGATAAGAGGACAGTAAAGAAAGAGTATGTATGGATATAGAGAAGTTGGTAACCTAGCTTACTCGATTATTTGTAAAGTTGGAATTACTGTAGTTAGGCCTAGAAGAGCAGCAAACAAAGGAGAGATGGACAACGGTAGAGTGGTGGCATTAGAGGTGAGATCTAGAAGTGAACAGCGAGGATAACTCTCTTGCAATTTAAGTAAGTCAAAGTTGGATCTATTATCATGGTGGATTAAACTTGTGTACATAGTGCTTGATTGAGTGTAGAAATGGAACCTTAAAGGTATTCTATATGCATGACTCATATAAGCTTAAGAATTTGATTCATCATATGTATGTTATTGTATGGTAATCTTGGTTAGAAATCAGGATTAGGATAAGGCTAATTAACTAATCTTTAAGCTATTGGCTAACAATTTTTAACATGTTACCAAAACCAAATTCTTGTGTGTTTGTAATGGTAGCAATACACTTTAATTTTGATATGTTATCATACGCATAAAAGTACATGGTTAGATAGGATTGAAACTTGGAAAAAGAGTGGTTTAGAATTGGATACATGCCTTGTATTATAAGAACATCTAAAACCAGGATCATTGGATCATAATTCTCTATAGCAATTAAGTCAAAAAAGGGCATTAAATGCCTTAATGTTTGAAAAAACATCGTAGAATCAAGCTATTGAGATCTTGGACTCTAAGCAGCTCTAAATTAATTGTGCTTTGTACTCAATGTGGGGGTTACTCATGGTTGGAAAATGTTTGTGACACCCAATCGATGAAACATGCTCCAATAGGGAGATTAAAAAAATTGTATAATTAGGAATTCATTAATTACTTTATAAAGGATCTATAAATTTTTTTTTACATTGGTGGAATATATCTGATCTAGTTTAGTAACCATTTATTTTGTAACATGTGGCTTCATTATCACCTATCATATAAGACATTTACATCATAAATATGGCATATGTTATCTATCATTTTCCTATATTCAAACATCATTTATAAAGTTTAGATAAGCCACATACTAGATATTTCTAGCATCTCTGCTAATTTACAAATAAAAAGATTTTACTGCCTTTACACTGTACAATGATAATTTCATAATAAAATATCTGCTACGAATATATTACACTGTCCAAACATAATTTTGAGAGTCATTCAATTCTCAGAATTATCTTGACTAAGCTAGTGTCTCATTGATCCAAACGTCCCTCCAAATTACCTTGACTTGTGTTCATCAAATGATAAATGCTAAGTATGACATACAATGTTGTCTAATAATAACAATGTTGTGAATCAAATTTAATTATCTCAACATAATATGAATATAATTATTAAATAAATAAATTAAAGAAAATCCATAATAATTTATCATAATACATATAACGATAAATAAAATCATCCCATAAATAATCGATAACTCTAATGATGATAAATGGTGATTTCTAGTAGCCATCACTGTAAATAACTCAACTTTCCTTTAGATTAATCAAACATCTTTTTAATAATCAAAACAATGGCAATAATAAAACCATCCCACTAATATTGGATTATCTAATAATAAATAATAAATTTTTATTGTTAAAGTTGTATACTTGTCATTTATTTCCATAAATTGACTATAAATCTGATCTATCAATCAATAATAGCAAGAACACGCTTGGCATCAACAAATGCAAATTTAAAATTGAATTCCTCTTTCCACATAAAAATGATATGCTATATGATAATAAATGCATATGTCTAATGCAATCCTCTATTCTCTGTCAATTCATGTTTTCTCTGTGAATTCATCCCTTTTTGTGAATTCATCAATTTTTTCAGTGATCATAACAATCACTATCTCTAATTGTGCATAATTTGTACTAGACATATTTTCTAATGATTTATTATTTTTTTCCCTAGTACCTCTGTACTCCTTGTGTTTGTATCATTTTATATATAAATATACTAGTGCCTCTCTTGTATCACCTTTTATATCCATTATATATATATATATATATATATATATAACTATGCCTCCATTATTTCTCAAAAATGTCATGCTAATGATTTATGATGCATGATTTTAATGGGCATGCATTTATATAATGACGGTACAACTGTAAATAATAACATCTCAAAATATGTCAATACATTGCATATCCAACACCAATATAAAATAATTAAATATTCATAACACTTTACATTACAAAGCTTGAATCAATAACAATGACACAGTTGTAAATCTATAACCATCTAGAATATCCATATAACATACAACCACCATTAATGAATAATAAATAATATACATAATAATTTACGTTTCAACCCTTAAATCATCAAACTTTCAAATTTACTTGCAATTTTCATTTATAACATAATTATTATTAGACACAAATATACTTATCGTCATTCGCTATTAATTTTTGAATATGTGTATATAAGTTAGTGGTAGCTTCAGACGAATGAATAATAATCATTAATCCAAAAGTCATTCAGTGCTATAGATATACCATCTAACACATATACTAATTGTTTATAACTTGCCTTATTTAAAATTGGTAATAAAATAATTACTTATAACGGACCATTCGTTACCTGTAATCTCATTTTAGGTGTTGGTCAAATTATTTTCATTAATAAAATATAATAATTCTACTGCAATTGACAATTTATCATCACCCTCATTATTTGTAAAAAGTAATACAATCTATGTGATAATCTTATTTACAATAATGACCAATAAACATGAATATAACCAATACTATTTACATTTCTAAAAGAAAATGTAAAGAATGTACAATATTTATCAAACCATTAATTTTATAACTAGTATAACATGCTTAGGAATTTTATTTATGATGCATACATCATTAGGCATAAACTTGTTTTTGCTTTTATCCTTCTATGAAGCAGAAATTGTAGTTTCACCTATTATCTTTGTGTGTTACATATTAATTAGATATTCATATAGATGTACCATAAAATCATATTTACATTTCAAGTATCCCTATACGCTATTAAATTTCTTATCATTTTCACTTGTACTCAACTACCTTAATCTCATCTATACCCTTTGTTTTACTTTAGTATTATTCAAAAATTTATTATTATTCAAAAATTTGTAGTAAGTGGTTAGTTGAAACATTACACAAGCTTATCATTAAATAAACATGAAGTTAATCAAAGAATAGTGATTTAATTATCTCTTCCTAAAATCATATTTAACTAATTCAATATAAGTATGTACCCTAATCATTTCATCTTATTTGAATCGTTTCTTTATATGTAATAATTCTCAATAATGTATACTTAGGGTTTGCTTAATTAAGGTTATTTGGTAGCTTCACTTTAAATGAACATATGTATACTAATAACAACCTTGTTAATTTAGTCATAAACTAGCTTCCACATCTCAAGGAATTAATATCCCTAATTATAATCGATTATGTGGCTACTAAATCCATAGTTGTATATGTGAATTTTGGTTCAAAATTTAGTTAACTTATGCTATTCATACAATTTAAGGGTCCACTTATAACGTTATAATCAAGTTTAAAATTCAAGAGGGTTTGGTATTTTCATCTCACCAACACCCTCACCCCATCTGATACACGCTGCTTACCTCAAGCAGCTAAAAATGTCAAGATGTCATTAATTACCACACATTAACATGGGGTTGGTAGGCAATCGATCACTGCATTATCACACTCCCTAGTTAAGGGTCCCACATGCTACTAACAAATTCCTGAGCAGCCTCTAATATACAACTGATCCATAATAGATTAATTCCTTACCTATAATTAAATATATACTTTAATTCTTTTAAATGTTCATTAGCATTCTAACGACATTCATCATGTACCAAGTTTTCCCAAGGCAAGTTCCTCATCAATTCCAAGATGCTTTTGTCTTCATTCTGCATATGGAAAATTGAGAAGTAACTAAATCCAAATTAATAAAATTTAAGTGGATTACTTAGCAATATAAAACTCTAAGGCTATTTAAATCTTTTCACCACTTATTAGGCTGCTAATGGGAGCCTAATTAATAAATTTGATTAGTTAGTCCAGCATATATCTGGTAACTTGTGACTCACCTCACCCCCAACTCTCAACACACAACTATGAGAAAGTGGTGTGAAAATACCATTTTAAAAAAAGAGTCTTACAGTGATAGACTCATAACCAGCATTCCAGTAATATATACGTAAGATTGGTTCCTTAACTAGTAAATTTTCTAGCCTATTCCAGAATGTACAAAAGTCAATTCCTAGCTAACTTATTAGGGTCTGGCGCTAAACACATTTACATCTTTCTTTATCTTAGTTTAATGATAAACTCAATAGTTCTTTAACCATTCTATAACTAGATGTGTTTATTCATCAAAATAATAACTAGTAACCATTCTTTTGAGCAAAGAAATAGTCCATGTAATTTAATTAACTCATTCCCTACTTCAAGAGTTGCTTGTCGTATGTTCCCTCCCTTTCTCTATCTAGTTTCTTGGGATCCAATCATTAAAATCTCTATTTGCATTCTCACTTAACTCAAGTGGCCAAATTATAATAATGTATCTTAAAAGTCAACTTTCATAATAAAAGACATGCACTATAAAATGTTTCCATTATTAATTCAGCTAAAGAAATGTGACAAGAATCCCTTCTTTGTTTAAGCTTAGTGAATCTTCTTCATATATACTTATATACATGGTTGCACATAAAACATAGTAATATATATTTATTTATATTAGAGTTGGGCATTTAAATTCATAATTCTGCCCCAAACCTTTAACCTCATTTACAGTATATAACCATACTAGGAAACTAACCATTTCTGAAATTTATCATTCTCCATGTAAGCTTTTATATGGTATAATTATTGAAATTGTGGTTAGAACAAACCAAACCTACTTACAGACTAAAGTATCAAGTAATTTCACTAATGTTACATTATGATTAAGAGAAACAACTTATACACAAGAAAATCTCATATGATATGGTTAATTTTTCTTGTTAGCTGATATGATTAATAATAACAGTATCAACATATGAAATGGGTAATGCAACCAAGTTTTTGCATATGCGTAGAGTAGTAACATGACTCGATAGCTGCTCTACCCTTTTCTACTTAAAGGTTCTCAACAATTTTGTTATAAGAAAAAAACAGCTTCCTAAGCAATATCAACTTGTGTACTTACCTTGACAAGTAGGAACTGATTTGTTAAAACACACTACAAACTAAAAGTTCAACTTCCTAAAAACCCAAATGTTTTCTAGCTGAAGATTCTCTCTTGATCTATCCCCTTCTTTCAAAATTTAATTTTGAAGTAAGAGTAGTACTCTACTATATTCACCCTACCCAGTGCTGCTACAACCCCAGTTAAGGCGGTGGCCCACCAACACTTCTCCAAACAATGTAATTCCCACTAAATCCGGCCTTCGTTTCAGATTTTTTTTGCATTTATATATACATTTATATTTTATTCTCATGTTATATATATATATATATATATATAATTTTAATTTATGACTTTATGTTAACCAATAACTATGGCTAATTATTCTTTAGTTATATCTCTCTATATTCCAATTAAATACGTTTACATATAAGATAATTTAATTCATTTATTCTCTCAATGTAATAAAAGCAATGCATTAAAATCCTAAATTTTAACATGAAATTAGGAATTATCAATATGTATAATAAAATGTATTCAATACAACTTGGTTAAGAATTTAAATACTCTTAAGTTCTAATGCATGTATAAAGCTTTAATATTCTAGCAATAATCATCCCTATTCCAACTATAATTATCTTTTGGTTACTCCTAATTAATCAAACTATTATAAAATGACCATAGTTTTAATTGAAATCAGTAACTACCTTAATTTGACGTATATAAGCAAATTAACAAGTAAGCTAATAAATAAATTACCCATCAAGGTAATATAAGTACCTTTATATAGACAAATAAAATAATTTAAACCTTAACTATATTATAATAAAATGCCAAGGATGTGATCATTTAAGTGTAGAATTAAATAATTTAACCATCATATTATTAATCCTATACAATTACTCATTAGATTAAATCAATAATTTAATCATCAAAATCAAGAATATAGTTAAACATAACTATGATCACAATTAAAATAGTAAGAATAGGTGTGGCTATGACAATGTCCAAACCAAGTTGGCAAATATTTGGTTAGGCAGCAATAAAACAATCTCTATCTAGTTACATTTATATATATCTCTTTATGGGTGCTTAATATGCATTCATGGGATGGTTCTATCCAGAACCATTCCACTATTAGCTTATTAATATGCTTAATGGAACATCTTGCATAATGATTTAAGTAGTTAACTAAAGATTTCATATACAACCAAATTAAAGATGTACAAACACATATAGTGTAATTATGGACAATGTGTTGGATTAGTATTGTATGCAAGAATTAACTTAGGCTAGAAAGAGAGTCAACTCTCTCACTAGAATCTTGAAATGATTTTGGTATAGTATATGTTTGCATTAACAATAGATGTTAGGCTGAATGTGCATTTAAAGCAAAGATATTAAATTGTAATTTGAGCACCTAGATAAATGGACACGAACATGTTACAACAGATTAAAAAATGAGGAGAATAATAGGTGTGTGTGTACATATATTGACAATAGTAATAGCATTTAATTCTAAGGGCCATTATATATAACTGGTGCTTAATATTAGTTATTCATAAACGATAACCCCATTAGACCGCATGATTCTTCTTAAGATGTAGTTACTGGAAATAAATTTATAATGTTGACTTCCTAACCTTCCTTGAGCCTTAGTGTGAATTAATGTTATGAAAAATGTGTGTATAATAGAGTGAAATGTTGATATAATGCTCCATATACTAGTTGGCATAAGGAGGAGATAGAAGTTTGATTCAAGTTAATAATTAATGGCTATTGAGTCATGAATGTCTGTACTTGGAATTCATGTGTAAACACATTCCACATAACTAGTATGTAAGATATTTAATTGCACCAAAACCCATGTTTTGCTTAGGTGTTTGAATTAATTAGGAGCTGGGAACGTATTTCACATAATGACATTAGATGTTGGACAATTCAAGCGAATGTATATGTGCCCATACATAAACATCCACATGGGTATATTAACTAAATGACATAATTAAAATTAATATATATGTATATACCTTCAAAGGACATGAGGTGTGACTACCAAATTAACTAGTCCTTATATGAAAATACTCATCTATCACCTATAACCAACACTCTAAAGATGACAATGCCAGATTTTTTTAATGAAATAAATTCATACAATATTAGTAGAAGTACTCATATAAGAAAACATCAAGAATACTAATGAATCCAATTAGTTATGAGAATACCACATCTGATCTAGTAGATAACATAGCATACATGATGAATCCAATTAATGATGCATATGGAATCTTAATCATATGATCTTTCTCATCTTGTGTTATAGGACACCATGCTTTAGAAGGATGTTTCCCATGTACCATAGGAATATAACCCTTCTTTGAAAGATCCTTACTAAACCTCTTTAGTACCTTGTCTATGTAAGTAGACTGTGAAATACCAATAAGCTTTCTTGATCTATCTCTATAGATCTTTATACCTAAATATAAGTGGCTTCTCCAAGGTCTTTCATGGAGAATTGTTTGGATAACCAAACTTTAACACTCTGAAAAAATGAAACATGATTTCCAATGAGTAACATGTCATCTGCATATAACACAAGGAAAGCAATTGCACTCCCATTATCCTTCTTGTAAACACATGGTTCATCAATGTTTTGAATGAAGCTAAATTCTTTAACCACTTCATCAAAATGAATTTTCCAACTCCTTGATGCTTGCTTCAATCTATAAATGGATCTTTGATATCTTCTTGCTATCATTGGATGTGAAACCATCAAGTTGTGTCATATACACCTCCTCAAGTAGATTTCCATTAAGGAAAGCTTAAAATAATCACCATTTATTCTAAAGAAAGATAGAAGTAATATCTTATGGTTTCACTAGAATATCCCACAAAATAACACTTATCAAACTTCACCTCAAGCTTGTCTGACATTGTCCTCTTAACATAAGAAGGATAATCTCATACCTTCAAATAAGATAAGATATGTTTCTTATTATACCACATCTCATATTGTGTAACCTTAATCAAATTAGATGGAACTTTGTTCAAAACATGAACATTAGTCTCCAGTGCATAACCCCAAAATGATTTGGGTAATTCTACAAGGCTCATCATGGGCTGAACCATATCTAATAAAGTTTGATTCCTCCTTTCTGATACACCATTATGTTGAGGTGTATAAAGAGGTGTCCATTAAGATAAAATCCCATTATCTCTAAGATATTCAAGAAATTCTTGGCTTAGATATTCACCACCTTGATTGGATTGAAGAGTTTTAATATTCTTGCCAAGTTGTTTCTTTACTTCATTTGAATTCTTTGAACTTTTTAAAGGCTTTAGATTTGTGCTTCATTAAGTACAAACATCCATATCTAGAATAATCATCTATAAATGTAATGAAGTAGTTGTATCCACCTCTAGCATAAATGGTCGTAGGACCATATACATATGAATGTATGAGTTCTAGTACCTTTTTAGCTATTTCACCTTTTCCTTTAAAAGATGATTTTATCATGTTGCATAATAAATAATATTCACATATTTCATAAGATTCATAATCAAATGATCCTAAGTTACCTAATTTGTGTAACTTAGACATGCAAGTATTGTTTATCTAGCCAAGATGATAATGCTATAAAAAGAGTGGATTAAGAGTATCAACTTTGATTCTCTTAGTTTGAACATTGCAAATGAGGTCTGTATTATTTAGTATATAGATTTCATTCTCAACATTTGCAAAATAGTAAAACATACCATCTTAAACATTGAACAACCATTGTTATTAATGGAAAAATTAAATCCTTGTTCAATAAGATAAGATATTGAAATAAGGTTCTTATTTAAACATAGAACAAAATAACAATTATTGAGTTTTAGTTTTAAACTAGAAGCTAAATGCAAAATACAGGTTTCTATTTCTAATGCAGCAACTCGTGCTCCATTAGCAACCTTGATATTTGCATCATTCTTACTTAGCCTCCTCCTACTGACCAGCCCCTGTAAATCATAACAAATGTGAGATGCACAGCCAATATCTAATACCTAACTCTTATTATTAGAAACAACATTAGAGTTAACCTCAATCATAAATATACCTAAAGAAGAAAATACTAGCTCCAGGTATTCCTTGCAATTTCTTTTCCAATGCCCTTCCTTATTACAATGGAAGCAAATACCCTTAGGGGGTTTTTCTATAGCTTTCTTATCCATACCTCCTTTAGGCTTTAGGGCTGGTTTCTTACCCTTCTTCTTGACTTTATCCTTCTTGTTGGCAATCCTAGAAGAACTAACTACCAGTGCTACTTTAACGCTCTTCTTATTAGTATCCTGAGCATATTTCAATAAATTGATAAGCTCAATAATGGTAGCTCTCCCTTATTCATCTAATAATCAGGCATAAATTATGCATAACTATTAAGCAAAGATTGTAGAATAAGGTTAATAGCCAGCTCCTGTCTCAGTCCAAAACCAAGACCCTCTAGCCTCTCTGAATGTAGCCATGCATCTTAATGCCATGTAGGATAGTAGATGATCCTTATGCCATTTTGCTCCTAAAAAGTGCCTTAAAGAGTTTAAATCTTTCATTCCTTGCTTTTTCTTCAAAAAGTGTTTTGAGATAAGTTGCCATAGCATGAGAGTTCATAGTCTTGCATTGCTTTTGAAGATCATTCTCCATTGCTCCCAGCATAATGCTGCTGGCTATCTCATCCTCCTGCTTAAACTTATTGTAAGCATCTTTAACTTCATCAAAGGAGTTGGCTACAGGCGTGCATGGATAAGCTTGATCCAATACATGGGTTACTTGTTCGCCTATCACAACTATTTTGATTTGATGAATCCAGTCAATATAGTTAGATTCATTCAGTTTATGTTCAAGAATTACATGGAGATCAACTTTTCTTGACATTTTACAAAAATCTAGAGAAAAAGGAGAAATAGTGTATCATTAAAAACATCATGTATTTAAAAACATAATAAGGTCTTTTATTAATTTTTATCTCCCATTATTTTATTTTGAACCAATAGCCCTCAACTACTAATCCGGGAAGGTCGCGCTTTGCCTTCCTTAGTAGGTCAATATCTAATGACCATTAAGCCTAATCTTGAGTATGCTCAACAAACTAGAACTTGACGTCAATAGGTAGACATCTCTCATGTCAATCATATCTATATATGACTATTGAATCATTGGGTTATCAACTTTTCTTGATACTTATGTTATCTTACATTATATAATTCCCCAATCTGACCTATAAAACATTTTACCTTAGGTATGCTAACAAATAAAATATTTTATTTAAATCCAACCCATTTTTTAAAACTTGGATATAGCCTATGTTAAACAGGCTTGAGTATGCTTAACAACTTGAATGACAAGAAGCTCTCCACCCTTATCTTAGAAAATGGAAGGCCTTAGATTTATATTCCTTTGAGGGATTTATTTCCTTTTTATGTCATTTAACAACATACAAGGTGGGTATGTGCAATTAATGCACCATGCATGGTCTTGGCTCATGCACACTATAGCATGCTTATGCATCTCATACATCCATAATTATAACAGTTTATAATATGACGATTATGGACTTTAAGTCTAAGGTCAAATCTAGGTTATACATGATTTTACAAACTCCCAAAAATTTGAAATAAAAATATTCTATTACAAATTTTATCTTGGAATTGCTTTTGGTCACACTTTGCTCCTTTGCTCCTTTTGCATTCTTTTGTATCTCCTTTACAACCTATGTAATCTAATTACAAATTTCAATAGCAAAAACCTCAAGTTACATTTGGGGGGAGTAGATGAGAAGAGAAGTACAAAAGAATTTAAGATAAAGGTAGGACTTGCAAGCCCTATTTACCATAATTTATAAAATGATGCATATGCTCAATCACATTAGGCTAAGTCCATAATCACCATCATGCCATACATACATCTATCTATACATTCAAAATGCTTAAATGAATAATCTTCTCATAATCTCATTTTGCTTTTCCATTTTAAAATTCAAACATATTTTAGCATTTGAAAACATATGGATTTGCATGTTTCAAATTCTATTTGAATAAATCATTTATTAAATTAAATAATCATCCAATTAGTAATATATTAATTATTTAATCACACTTTAAATATTAACATATCACCTTAGAATTCAAAACAAAAGTCAAAAAGTAGAAAACTAGTAAGACTCCTTACCATGATCAAATTTCTCCATTTAAAAGTTTTAATTACCTTTAATGTATCTAAAACACTAAAATACATGAATTAATAGAAAAACATGAGCAATTATATTGAAAAAGCTGAATCTTTTACAAAGATTTCCTATGCAAATATGAACATGAATTCCACAAAATCACATCCAAAGCAAATCATAATTCATTCAAAATGCTCCATCATCAAGTTAACACATTAACTAATTGATCCATTACATGTTCAAAAATTAAACATACAATAATCAAGTAAGAACATTAAGAATAACATAAAAAAATCTATTCGGCATTATTAATAAGATAATGCGTAACATATGAATTTTTATCTCATAACAATTCCACATATGTATTCAGTTTTTTTTTAACAAAAACTGAGTTAATTCAATGATAAATAAGTGATTAAAATTTAAAATCCAAATTCAAACAATAACCCCTTCAAACATGAAAATGCCCCAAGCCATAATCATTCCAAAAAACCAAAATCTTATGTATTCTATGCATAGATTGCAACACCAAATTGCTCTGATACCACTATTGGTTTATGAAAACGTGTTTAGCAGGGGAAGATGTAATTTAAAATTTTTAAAACACATGATTTCATTGGATCTAACAATCTCATCAATAAATGAGAAGATCATTAAAGAAGAGATCAAAACTTACTTTTATGCAGATCTCCTTCTTTCTTGTTCATCAAAAAAGTTGTAGCAAACTTTTCAATCCTCAACATAGAGGATCTCTAAACTATCCACACAAGCAACAGGAATGAGTAGTAATCAATATTACTTATTTTATTTTTGAGACTAGTAAAACAAAATAGAAAAGAATAAATGAAAAGAAGATGAATTTGGTTCTTCTGACTACCCATCATGACTACCCAAATGTCAAGAGGTGATTAGTTTAACTGCAAGCCTTCTATATCAGATTCCATACAATAAACTCCTTTCACCATCCACTATCTTATTTAAATTTGAGTATGGCTTAATGTCAACTCAATGCATAATCAAGTGTGTTAGATCATGCCCTAAATTTGATATTTCATGTACCATAATTTTTATTCCCAAAATGCCCTTTGAAACTCATTTATTAAGATGCATTCTACTTTGACCAAAGATTCCTGAATAAAGAATATTACATGAGTCAATGAGATAAAACTCCTACATTTAATCTAAGATGGTGAATCCTTTATTGATGACTTGGGTATATATTGATACTATTGCAGTTTGAAAGCATATTTCTTTTATCATGGAAACTTCAACTTCCGAAGCTCTTTCTTCTCCTATTATTCAAACTTCTGCTATTTCTATTCCTTCTTCTTGTCATTCTTCTATCCAGAATAAAATAGATAACCTTGTAGAAATTTCTTATCTTCTAGAAGATGCTAAGATTAGCTCTTCTGTAGCCCCTTTGGCTAATCCTTATTCTGTATATGAAAAGAGTAAACCTGGTTTCGTCACTTCTGTAAAAAAGATCCTTTCTAAAAGATCTCCCTGTGTAAAAGAGTATATACAGTCTTCTTCTCTTTCCCAGAGTACTCTTCGTGCTGCTACTTCTGAGCAGTACATCACTATTGAAATCCCACCTGCTTTGATCACTCAGTGGAAGCAACAACAGTACACTCATCTTCACTTCGGTGCTATTAGACTTGTTCTTTCATACCATGGAAGAAAAGGTCTTGGTGTAGTAGCTTGCCTTTCACTCCTTGATACTCGCTACATACACTTTGAAGATGCAGTGATTGGGACGATAGCCTCTACTCTCAATGCTGGCAGTATTGTGCTAACCTTTTTTCCCAACTTTAATGTTTCTCTTACAGATCCTCATCTTCCACACCTGCTGAAGCTTCAGGTTCAGATCACTGGTGCAGAACAAGTTTCTGACTTTATTGCTGCTACTGTTCATCACCAGCTTGTTTACAGGCTACAAGATCACGCCATAGATCTTCAGTCTCATCATCTGACCTCCAATGAAGCTCTGTACATCTTTGCTGATGGTACTACTCCTACCATAGTACAAGCTCCTAAACAGCTCCCTTGACATGAGCTAGAACACCTTATTCCTCTGGAATGGGTGACAGATTATGAAAAGCTCCACCAGCAGCAAAAAGTAGTTTAGAAACAAGATCCCGTCTTCATTCGACAACATGACGGTTCTGTAAGGACTATTTTCACTTCACCAGCTCAACCCCGTCTCTCAGTTTCTTCAGCAACACCTTCTGCTCCTCCACAGCAGATCTCCATGTGCGTTCCATATGAGGCTCCCAGATCAAAGATTCCTATTGTAGGATTTGATGCATCTAGCCATCACATCTACGTGGCAAAGATCAATGGTCACTTCCTTTGGGATACAGATCCCTCCATGTGTGATGCTGGTTGCACGTGCCATGAAGACTATGATAGTGATGATGACTGTTTCGTCCCACAGAAACAGCCTAAAGAAAAGCCCAGACATAAAGGCACATGCTTTCAACAGCCTCAAAAGCCTTATGACCCAGATGATAGATCTGGCTCAGGTTCTTGGATAGGCCTACCTCCAGTAAGGCCCATGACTGATAACGAGTATTATACTCGTTGCCTTGCAATCCTAGAACAAGAAGGACTTCTCTAGTGTCCTCCTCCTCCAGTATTCTATTCTTGCAAGATGGATGCCACTTCTGTTCAGCCAAAAGAAACTCCTCCTCTGATAGCCATGAATATCTCTGATATGGATGACTTTCCTCCTTTGACCAGAACAATCAACCCTCAAACACATGTAGCAGCTTCACCATATGTGACTCCTACCACTGTTCTTCCTTCTGGTGAAAGAAAGTGTTCTCCTTCAGAGGAAATACTGAACTGGCAATCCCAAAACTCCATATCCCAAAACCGTCTTCTCAAAACTATTGACCAAAAGCTAGACCAATCCCTAGCCTCAACCAGCCACATCACCAAACAGCTTACTGTCTTTCAGGAAACCTCACAAACACTCCACATGCAATGCACTCAAAAGGTTGATACCCTTGATAAAGAACTTCGACAGATGATTGCTAATCATGACATATCTCCTTTATTCTCCCAGAAGATACAGGAGATTGAATCTCTTAAACGTCAACTGAAAGAGATTGAATTAGGGTATTCTTTATTTAGACCACAACCTAAACCCATTAAACCTTATACATTTCCAACCTTTTCTAACCCAGCTCCACAGCTCTTCAATGCTTCTTCACTATATTCCACTCCTTTCCAACCACCATTCATTTCCCAAGACTATCATAAACAGCAGTACTTCCTTGCTTCTGACTTACCAAAGCAACTCCAAGCCCAGAAAGAAGCCCAAGCTATGCCAGCACCTACAGCACATCCATCATCCAGCAAATCAGAAGAACCCAAAGATAAACAGCCCATGTTTCCTTCCCAGAACATGAACCTTGCTTTATCTGACTCAGACACTTCTGAATCAGAGTTCTCTGAATTCACTGACCCTTCTTCTCTTGAAGAAGTTCAGCAAATGGATGTCTCTAAGGTGATCATGATGGCTACTCCAATCATTGAAGAAATGGATGAATCAGGAACTACAAATACTGCTCCTAGGGGTCCTAATGTCAAATCCATAACCAAGCCCATTGCAGGCCCATGGTTTACCTTGGATGATCTTCCTCCTGATCAGTGGCATGCTCGAATTCTAGAATTCAATGCATGGATTGACCTTCAGATGAACCAACCTGGTGCAACTCTTCAAGCAGTTCTTACTGAGTTTACAACTCGGTTCACTGGCACTCTCAGAGAATGGTTCCAAAGCTTATCAGTCTATGAACGAACCACCTTCATTAAAGTACAGTCAGTAGACATGGCTCTTAATGGAATTCATCTACAATTTCTAGGTGACTACACGTTGATCCACAGACAACATAAGCAGATCTTGTTTGAAAGAAAGTGTTGCTCCTACAATACTAAGCATCTCAACTTTCATTACAAAGAGATGGCTAAGATCTACTATGAGATTGGTGGAGTCCATGATCCCAACTTGAAGTATACCTTCATTAAGTCTTTCCCAGATGAGATTCACGACAGCATTTACAATCTCATCCATGAAACAGGGAAAGATGTCTCACAGATTACTCTTGGTGAAATCTGGCAGTACGTTCATGCAAGTATCCAAAAGCTCTATGCTCAGCAGCAGTTATTCAAGAAGGTAGCAAAAGGTGACATCAAACTCACGAAGGCATATGATAAGCGGCATCTGAAGATTAAGTGTAAAGACATTCCAAAGGGCCTCATCAGAAATAATTTCGGCCCAAGAAATACAAGTTCTACAGGAAGAAGTCAGCTCAATCATCCAAGGCTAACAGGTGTTACATTTGTGGAAAAATGGGACACTTTGCTAAAGCATGTCGGCAGAATCCAAAGAAGACAGCTCATCTCCTCCAACAAGTGGCAGCTGTCACTCCAGCTACAGAGCACGATCTTGAGTCTATTTATAGCAAAGAAGAACAGCCTTCCCAAAGCACACTCTTCTCTCTTCTAGACTATTCTTCAGACTCAGATTCTTCTCTCTCAGATTCTGATTTCGAATTTCCCACTATAAACACCATGGCCTCTCTTCCTTCTCTTCCACTCAAGCAAGAAAGGTTTGATCCTGACTTTCCTCATCTTCCTCCTATCCAGGAACACAGAATCCCTTATTGTTCCTCTGTAAATACAGCCATCCTGTCCATCGTCTTACCTAGCCATCACAGTCATCCTGATAGTGATGTCCAACCTCCTTTCTCTAAACACCCTTCCACAGAATTTGAATCTGTGCATTCAACCAAGTCTGCAGATGATTCAGATACAGCTACGTCTGCACATCCTCTACCTCTCGCCTCCTGCAAAATCTTTTCAGACAAATATGCAAAACCCATATCTGCAATAGCTCTCCTTGATACCGGTTCAGCAGCAACCATGGTAAATCCTAATCTTCTTCCTCCCCACTGCTGGAAGAAGAGTCCTCATCGGTTTTCCACAGTTTCTGGAAAGCCTTATATTACTTCTCTCAAATCACGACACAAAGTTGGAATCCAGTTCTTCCCCAACTGTACAGTCTGGATCCATGTTGTGGGTAGTACTTTATTTTAAAGGGATGTACTTTTTGGTTTTGATGCCTATTGCCAGCTCAAGAACCTTCGGATCCTTCAAGACGACATCAGCTTCAAGGGACAACAGAAACCTTACACTCTGATTCCAAGGTTATGTCTTTTACCCTCTGTTCCCCCTGACTTTACCTCCTTTTAAGACCTGTTCCGACCCTGTTGTGCAGACTCTCACAAAACCTTTACCCATTCCTCTCCTCTGTACAAAAACCCTGACTTTTTCATTACTCTCCCTTTCAAATTAAACGAAGACATAAATCCTACTAAAGCCACTCACCCTGGTATGTCTCCAGCTGACCAAGCTCTTGCTCAATCCAAACTTAAAGAGCTACTTGAACAAGGCCTAATTGAACAAACCCAGTCACCCTGGGCCTGTCAGGCCTTTTATGTCAACAAGCTTTCAGAACAAGTCCATGGGAAGAAAAGACTTGTCATCAACTATGCTCCACTTAACCATTTCCTGGCAGATGACAAATTCCCACTCCCCAGGATCTCTACTCTTCTTCAACAAATCAAGCATGCCAAATACTTCTCTAAGTTTGATCTCAAATCTGGATTCTGGCAGCTCGGCATACATCCTGAAGAACGCTATAAAACCACTTTTTGTGTGCCCAATGCATAATACCAATGGACGGTCATGCCCTTTGGTCTAAAGACTTCTCCTTCCATATTCCAAAAAGCCATGGTTCGAATCTTCCAACCCCTTCTACATTCCTGTGTCATCTACATAGATGATATCCTTCTTTTTTCTCCCACCATTGATGAACACCAGCAACTCCTTAAAGAATTTCATTCTCTGGTTCACTCTTATGGTGTCATGCTCTCTGAAAAGAAATCCTACATTGGACAAAAGGAGATAGATTTTCTTGGCCTCGTCTTACGAGATGGATAGTACAGGCCTGGCCCTCACTTAACAGAACAGGTGACCACATTTCTTGAAACCAACTTATCTAGGAAGCAGATCCAACAGTTCCTCGGAATGATCAACTATATCCGAGACTTCCTTCCTGAAGTTGCCAAGCACACGTGTCACCTATCCTGCATGCTCAAGAAAAATGCCCCTCAGTGGTCTTGCATACAAACCGAAGCCGTAAGATAACTCAAAGTCTTGGCTATGACTCCTTACACATTGACCATACCCAAAGATGACAGCACCCTGATCCTCCAGACTGATGCCAGTGACACAGCATGGGGTACCATCCTTCTCGAGAAAAAGGACACTGTAGAGTTCCTGTGTAAGTTTACCTCAGGAACGTTCTCAGATGCAGAACTCCATTACCATTCTACCATTAAAGAAGTCTTGGCAGTCAAACATGGCATAAAGAAATTTGAATTCTTCTTGGCCTCTCGACATTTCATCATCAAAATGGATAACTCTGCTTTCCCTCGAATCCTTGAGTACAAAGGCAGGCATCTTCCTGACAGACATCTCCTCAGGCTCTCTGAATGGTTCTCCAGGTATGACTTGGAAGTTCAACACATTATAGGGGAAAAGAATTTGATTCCAGACTTCCTCTCCCGATTATCAAAGCCATTACCCCTGGTCTCCCAAGAATCTACAGGCTCTATCATGATGGTTCTTCCTCATACTCCTGATAACCATCCTGACCTCCCAGCAGAATACGACGTGCCTCAGATTGAGACGTGGGCCTTCCAACAGGTCATGAGAACATATTCACGAGTAAATCCACGACCACAGGATTTCTGCTCACTTTATCCCTGGAGACAAATTCCCATACTATCTCCATAGTTCCCACACATTCAGGCTGATTTATGGTATCTATGGTGTCTCACTACTATTTATCATCAGCCTGTAGAAATCCCTCTTTTACCCACAATTTGGTGGATACATAAAGATGGGTACTCCTCTCATCCTCTCTGGATCTTCTTGTCATGGTTTCAACCAATATCAGCTTGGACCACATCCCTTTTCACATGGATCAAAGAAGAACAACTATTCAGCATCAGGGATTTAAATCTTGCTCAACGACATATCGCTATTGTTTTTCTTCACAAGCCTTATGTCACTCCTAGCTATGTCCAACCTTCCATCACTCATTGGGGTAACTTCCCTAACACCTTTCCTAGGATAAATCATCAAGATCAATACTACCTTCTCCAGGCAGTAAATCTCACCAATAAGGTCAACAATCTCAAACATCCCCTATTAAGCATGCAGTTTGACCCAGAAGCTTTCCCAAATGATAACATCCATGGTAGTATCAACAATTCACAATTTTCTGATATTGCCCAGGTTCCTAATCCAGAAGCTTCACAGTTCCAGGATTCACAACCAAACGACACTCCAATGGATTCTTCAGACGTTCCATCCACTTCTTCCAACATCAGGGTCCACTCTCAAGCCTTCGATGAAATAATTGAGTGCAGAAGAAGACAAAGAAGATAAGGTTACTGGTACTTAAGTGGTCCTACCAGACCCACTAGTTAATGACCTTTCACCCGACAAATCCAAAAATGCTTTCGGCTCCAATAATGCATTTCCTTTATGTCACTTTTGTTGGCCATGATAAGATTCTTTCTTATCTTCTACCAAAAGTTATTCATCTTCTTGTAATAATGGTCCAGATAAGGCTTATCCTTATATTTTACGTGTCTTTGTGTTATTGATTGTAAGAAAGTAAGATGTGGATAGGTAAGGCTCAGCTCTGCCTATAAATATGTAAACTCCTTCGATCAGAAGGCAGACTCAACTTAAGCAATAAACTTCTTTCTTCAATATCTTCTCTTCCTATGGCTTTCTAAATTTCTCTTATGCTTTCAAACTACCATAGTTGATATATCAACTAAGTCATCATCATCTTTCTTATGATCCTTACTAATTCTTGGTTCTTACAGAGATAGTTTTTGGGTTTGTTCTGTCTTCTTCATGATCTCTTGTTCTTTGATTATGCTTTAGGGCTTGATCTGCTCTTTATTATGTTCTTATCAGATGTTTGAGGTGTAGTATCCTGAAGCCTGAGAAAAGTACCGCGGTAGGGAAAAGAAAAGGGTGTAGATGGAGAACAACGTCTTCATTCAGTAAGGGTACAGATCTAAAGTTCAGAACACTTTTACATCTTCAATTGTAACAAGAGGGTTCAGTTTTTGATTCAGACACTATTAACTTTCACACTCTATGAAAATAAAATAGCTCTTCATCCGCTGTGCATCTTGAATAGTTGTTCTATTGTCTCGTAAGAATCATTGCACCTAACAAATACCTTTAACTACTTCACACTATATCCAACCTCCAAGTTATGAATGCCTCCTAACATAGAATAAAACATAGGAGTCAAAACATAATGATCCATAATTAAGATAACCTTGTTATCTCAAGTCTTAAAAATACTTACACTACTAATATGAGTGAGATATATTTCATATATATAGATTAATCATCCATATGAAATCTCACTGGCAAGGCCTCCAATGAGTTAGTCCCAAACTGCCCATCCACATGTTCATGATGAATGAGAATCATCCCAAAAGAAAGTATAACATGTGCTAATCTTAACCGTATTAATAATATCTATTCTTATTAATGCATTAATCGGGGATAATTTAGATATTGAACATTTGTATACAATAAGAAACTTATTTCATAAACTCTTTATGAATTCCTTTGTACTGCTCCAATATCTTGGAATTCATTATTTAGTTAATAACCTTTCAAGCAAACTGAATAATGAATAATGCCTTTTATTGATAAATTGTTCAATATTAAATTACAATAAAACATGATGCTTTAAAGCATACACTAACAACATGACATATAAAGGGATAAAGAAGGACATTGAAATAAGTATGATTTTTGAAATATGATAGATGGGTCATACCCTACCAGGTGATTGAGAGACATGAGACATTAATTCTCTATTAGTCATTTTAGTAGGTTAGATTATGCCACTATTTAGTATGTGGCTGAGAGATATGAGGTGTTAATTCTCTGTCAATGTTTCCAGTAGGTCATACTATGCTCTTACTAAGTACATGATTGAGAGATAGGTGGTGTTATTCCAATAGGATGGATTATGCCTCTAATAAGCATGCGATTACATATGATGGTGATGATGGTTATACTAGGGAGTGTATGGGTGAAGAGAGTAATGGGGGCTAAGAAATGAAGACAAATGAAATAAGATACACATTTCTTACATCATACCAATAACATTACTACATAAGGCTAAAATTATAGTGCTAGTCATACAACATAATGATATCTAAGTATGTTGAGATGCAAGCATGATTTTATATTTTGATGATACAGGAAATGAATACCAATACATGATACCTCGATGAATATGATGGAATAGAATAATTATTATGCATTATTTAGATTATAATGAAATTGTAATGCAAAATGGGTTACGCTTGAATGGTTTGTAACTATAAATAATATTTTATCATTACTAATAATATTACATGTTTATTATTATAAACATTTCTATTACATATGCATGTTTAAACACCATTGAATTTTATACTCAATTTTTATCTCTTAATGAGCATGGTTAGTAACACTAGGCTACCAAGAGACTGATCAATCATCTACAACTAACATTTCAAGCTTAGAGTCACAAGATTTAATGTACTACAATGACATTCAATTATGGATACAACTATCATGTAAATATAAATAGTATAAAAGCAATAATATAAAGTCATCCATTTTATAAGAGTACAAGTGACACATTTTCATAGTCAGCATGTCTAAACTTGACATGGAGATAGCATATCATAAAAATACTGATAGATATCTACATTATTTATGGATACAATGAATAGGATAAAGCATAAGTGACTAAATTAGAGTGATTAATGGATTCCAAATGATAAGGGTATTTAATAATCATTTTATATGAGCATAATTCATCATGCAAATATGATAATAACTATTTCATACACACTTGTAACTTTATCCCCTTTCTCCACCAATTCAACATGCTTACATAAAATGATCATCAATTCCAATTATTAACATACATAAATTAAATCTTACAATTAATGTAATGTATTTTAACTACTTATTTTCTTTCTTCCTATTTCATATACTAATTCTTTATTAATTCTAGTTCCACCATTTAAAATTTATGTACACTCCTATATAGAACAACTCTTACCAATTTAATATCCACCCAATTTTCCAACCCATCAACATGTGATGCATTTATTTGAATTAAATTCTCATAAAATTCCATAGTTATTTATCCTAACATTCAACCACCTATATTATTCTAACAACAAGAACTCCTACATGTACTTCTTTAATTTAATAATACAAAGCCACATATTATTTGCAATCCCTATAAAAATAGTTATTTAATTTCCCAATAAATTTATTTTCTCACTATACAGTAAACTCTTTCAATAGAAATGCAATCTAATCCACACATACTACAATTTAGAGATTTTAATTCCTTGAGAAATTCAAAACTACTGCATATCTTTACTTACTTATTTCAAGTTCAATTCTCGCTAGTTTAAGTCTTTAAATCAAATATCCTTTCATATATTTCTTTACCATTTTCATGTGAAGCCTAAGATACTCTTTAAGTAATTAAATCATGAAAGTGGCACCTTTCCTTCCTTTCCATCAATCTTTGGAAAATTCAATACTCTCCCTTTCTTTTATATAGCTTAATTTGTTTTAGTTATCATCATCCCTTTTCACCTTAATTCAATAATCTCTCTTTTCATACCCTCTTCAGGAGTCTTATGGTAATAATTTTTTCTTGTAACTAGTTATAATGATTAACATATGCATATATAACAACTTTAGGAAAAATTATTATCCTACCACTATCCATGATCAGTTCTTGTTTAAGGCATTCATTTTATCTTGTAATGGGTTGTTAATTTCCACCCTAACTCATATATCATCTATACTTCCTGGTACTTAAATAAATTTTAACATAATATAAAGAAGTATTTAAATTTGATGATATACACATGCCTTAATTTCTAGTGATAAGTTTAATAATAAACTAATCCTCCCATTCTTTTTAGGTCATTTAATTAATTTATTTTAGTCAATCTCTCACTTATTTTCATGATTTCATTGTTTATTTTCAAAATGATTGTTGAATACATACATGTATCCATATGAATACATTTTATACATATCTAGCTATCTCTTTAAAAATTATATCACAATCAAACTCAAATTCTTATAGCTGCCCATAATCCTTATGGAATATATCTAGTAGATGCACCTTCACTTATGATTTGTTAGGTCTTATATACCATAATTGTAAATTACAATCCACACATTCTCATATTTTGTATTCAATAATTGAATTACATACACATATGGTTACTATATATTTTAATAAATTATTCTCATATGAAAGGGTGAATGCTTAAATTCACATAAAATTTTAAGCTTATCCTTCTTAGTTGGGATTGATACTTACCATTAGTAAAGTTTACATACAACAACGGCTACCAATCTAGTATTCAAATGGCCCCATATGAACCATTATATGGTAGATAATGTCGGACACCTTTAAATTGGGACCAAGTTGGAGAAAGAAGGTTAAGGGGCTAGATTTGATACATATCATAGAGGATCAAGTGAAGCTAATTAAAAAAAGGCTGAAACCAGCTTCTGATAGGAAAAAATCTTATGTGGATTTGAAGAGAAGGGACATCGAGTATAATATGGGTGATAAGGTATTTATGAAAGTATCTACATGGAAGAAAACTCTCAGGTTCTGTCAGAAAGGGAAACTGACTCTTAGATTATTAGTTCATATGAGGTATTAGAGAGAATTGGCCTGTTAGCTTACAAGTATTTCACATATTTATTTCACGTATCGATGTTGCGGACATAATGTATAGAATACATAATGTATTTCACGTATCGATGTATTAGGGAAACTTGAGTTGGATAGAATACATAATGTATTTCACGTATCGATGTTGCGGACATACAAATATGATCCATCTCATGTTTTAGCAGTGGAAGACATTGAGATTATGTTAGATTTATCTTATAATAAGGAACTAGTGGGTATTGTGGCACAAGAGGTGAAACGATTTAGAAGTAAGTAGATTCTATTAGTTAAAGTATTGTGGAATCATCACTCAGGATGAAATGCCACCTGGAAAAGTAAATCTATGATGAAAGAATAGTATCCTCACCTTTTTGTAAAGGTTTTAGGTTAAAAATTTCAAGATAAAATTCTTTTTAGGGGGTGTGATTGTTGCAGTCTAGTATTTGTACATTAAAAATGCACATGACATATAGATTAGTTCCTTAGTTGCCCTGCTTGAATGATTTAATTATGTTGAGAATAAATTCTTATGATTAACTATGATGTGAATGAAGTATGAATTTAGGTGGGTACATTTGTTAATGTGGTAAGCAAATTTTATATGTGGGTGAAATTGATAAATTAGTGGTGATATGAGAATGGTGTGTATATGCATAAGTTAGTAATACGTGTTTAAGACATATGGATGTAATGTTAATATTATTATTATTGTTATTATTATGTGATAGATAAAAAAAGACATAAGTGAAGGAATATGGTATATTATCTCTTTGGTAGTGGGTTATATGTATTATTATAATGTTATATGTAGGATAAAAGTAAGTAGAAATATATAATGTATTATATCTAGTTTAGTGGATTAAATATATAATATATGAAAATAACAAAATAAAGAAAATAAATAAAAGAAATAAAAGAAATGGAAAGAGGAGGTTGATAGAATGGTTTTAATGCATGTTGAGGAGAGGGGTGTTCATTTTTCTCCTTTTCCATCTTTTATCTCCATGGTTTTGCTCATATTACTTACAATTTATTCTCTTTAGAATAAAAATTCCTTA
Source organism: Dalechampia spathulata (assembly GCA_948192965.1). Taxonomy (NCBI): domain Eukaryota; kingdom Viridiplantae; phylum Streptophyta; class Magnoliopsida; order Malpighiales; family Euphorbiaceae; genus Dalechampia; species Dalechampia spathulata. The sequence goes on along the minus strand of CANYBF010215772.1, from coordinate 8,431 downwards.
TGTTCATGTATTTGATTTTGAATTGAGTGTGGTGATAGAAGGATCTAAGCTGGAAGAGGTAAGTTGATGGTTAATATGCATGTTGGTTCCTTGCGCAACATACTAGCTTGTTCATGCTTGATTTTCATTTATTTCTTATTTCTACCATTGTAGGTGAAATTGCTTAACATGGGAGAATGAAACTATGATGGCTTCATGTAGTTTAGATAATGGAATGTTAATCTTGTGAATTTTAAAAATGAATTATTGATTATGCTTACTGATTCATAGGGCATGATTGTGTGGATATGGTGTTGTAACCCCTTTGCCATTGAAGCTCCTAGAATGCTAGCTACTGAAATTGGGAAGGAATGATAAAATTTCCTTACTCTTGAGGTTAATTATGTGTCGAGTTATGCTAATGACAATTTTGTAGTTAGGGTTGGTTTATTGATGTTTCAGCTTCTAATTGATGGTTGTGGCTTTTATGTGTGGATTGTTTTGCATGCTATATGCTTATTGGTGCAACGGATGATTATAAAAATGCATAATATAGAGTTTTTGAATATTTAATGACATGCTTACATTAGATGTTAAGGGTGTTAGGTTGGAAATTTTGCAATTAGGACGAATCAAACTCTCTTATATGAACTATATGTGTAAATATGTTGATGTGTTGTAGAAGTGTTGGTGGTTTCTATTTGCGGGTTCAAAGACTGTACCTAACAGGAATATATATGGTGGTCTACAATTATCAATGTATGTCATATGATAATAAAAGAATAATGAGTTGCCTGTGAGTAAGTTATGTTGGAATTACAAGTTATGGATACCATCATAAAATGATTGTAACTTAGTAAAACTGATTTTATAGGACATGTACATAACAATTAACTTTAAGTTTCCATAAATTTAGAATTTTTAAGCTTCTTTTCATAGAGGTAAAAATTTCACATTATTAGTATGCTAGGAAAAAATGCAAATATTGGCTTTCATTGGAACCAAGCAACTTGGTGACATTTTGGAACTTTTAATGTATGTTTTAAACATAATTATTACATGTATGCCTTCCCACATGAATGAGGAAAGTGTTGGTATGTTGTATGAGATGTTTGAAAGTCAAACTGCATCGTTTGGGTTTGGTACATTAATTTACATACATAAAATGGTCAAAGCATTACATTAATAGGCAATTGTACAGGGAAGTTTGCGACATTTCTTGTTTTAACCCTTAAAGTAGGAATTTTGGCACTTTTATTATTTGGTGGGAAACCTATTTGAGTGTATTTTATATTGGTACAAAGTATGAATTAGTTAGAGGCTGGTAGCATAACATTTAATGTATGTAATTAAAGCAGGCGTAGGAATGATGATCACTAAGTAGCTTGTGGCATTTTTTATTCTTAAACCTCCAATGTTAGAATTTGGAACTTTCTTTATATGGATGAATAGCTCTTTAAATATTCTTTATAATGATTTAAGTTGTTATTTCCTCATGAAATGGTCTAAATTTTAAAAGGGTACAAATTGGTAGGTTATATGTATTCCATGGTATTACTTCAGTGTAGTATTAACCAAATGGATAATAAATGCTACCTTATGATAAGTATTATGTTGAGAAGGTTACGATACTTTGTTGAACATGCTAGTTTTATGCTTGCTTGATTAAATGTGGGTCATGAGTTAATATTAGAATCAAATACTCTTCATTTTTCATAAGATTTATAGGCTGAAAATTTGTACATTGAACTAGACCATGAAATTCTCAAGGTCCAAAATTCCAACAGCTTTTTCTTCACATAATACATGCTAGATTTTCATACCTTGAACTGGACCCTAAAATTCTCTAGGTCCAAATTTTCAACAACTTAAATTGACTTATTATAACTTATGATTGAAGTGTTATGGAGTAATATTGCTAGACTATAATGTATTAATGAATACTACCTTGATTATACAATATAATATGAAGTAAAAACATTTAAAAACATGCTTACTACAAGTATTGATTAATGAATTAAATCCCTATGATGTTATTTTATGAAAATATTGAAAACTTTAAATTCTAAGATAGACGCTAATATCTATACATGATTGGTATATAGATCTATTGGATTCGGATAGAGACTTTTAAACATACACATGTTATTCCAGTCTATGATATACTTTGATTTATCATTAAAGGGTCTCTTGACTTTAATAATTTCTCTCTAGCATTTAAACTTGACATGGGCCGAATATGTTTTAATGAAGTTTCCTATTAACATATGATGAGGATTAAAATGATCATATGTACATTATGTAGTTACATTTCATACAACATGATAAGTAGAATGGATGCTTAAAATAAATATGATAATCACACTAAATGTAGTTTCCATAGAAATGCTACAAGGTTTCATGAAGAAGCAACTAGGGGTGTAAATAAGTTAAGCCATTCGCGAGCTATTCGATACTTAGCTTAATAAAAGCTTGCTCAAGCTCATTCATTAAGCTAAACGAGTCAACCTCAAGCTTGATTTTGAAGCTTATTTTGTAAACGAGCTAAGCTTGAGCTCATTGATACTCGATTAATTTAAGCTCGTGAGCTGGCTCATTTATGAGCTTGTGAGCTGGCTCGTTTATGAGCCCATGAGCCTACTCATTTACAAGCTCATAAGTTGACTTGCTTAGAAGCTCATGAACCAGCTCATTTATAAGCTCATGAAATAATTTGTTTATAATCTCACGAGCTAGATCATTTATGAGCTCATGAACCAGCTTGTTTGTGTTCTCGTGAGTTGACTCGTTCATTTTATTATTTTTATATAATTCATTTTATTATATAATATTAATAATTTATTTATATATGAATTAAAAATTATAGAAATATATATATATATAGTAATTAATAATATATTACATGCATCAAAAATTAGTTTTTATATTATTGTTATGATTATATCTATAAATAATTTACTAATTAATATTGTATAAAATATTTATTTTTAATTTTAAATAAAATACTATTAATATAGATAAGATATATTGATATGACACTTAAAATCATAAGATTCAAATCATATTAGATTTAATAATCCTAAAACAACTAAATTATTTACATTATAAAAACTTCAATACAAATAATACTTATAAGTTAACTAATGAATGTGTCATTTTGTAAAACTAGCAATAATTCAGGATAAGAAAATAATATGATTTAATAAATTAAGAATGAATAATTGAAATAAGTATACAAGAATTATATTAGAAAAGTATCTTTTTACTTTTATATTTTTACTAATAAAATTAAGTAAAATTATTCTAAATTAATTAAAGATATTACAACTAAAAATATATTTATTAATATAATTCATCAATAATTACCTTTTGATAATATTAATGATATTTTCAAATAAAAAATAAATTAAAAGGAAGACTATATCATAATGAATACTATATGATAAACACTTCCTGTGATTTTAATTAGGATTTACAAATTTAAATTTGAAATCAAATCATATTTTATTGAGCTTTGGATTTCAATTTTAATTATATTATGGATGAATGTTTTTTTAAAAAATCTATTAAATATAAATTTATAATAATTAATTATAACATTTTATTTGAAATCTATTAGCTCTACAATTAATTGTTACTCTAAGACTTGAAACTATAATTATTGGTATATTAAGTCCAACTCCAAATGCTTTTTTTTCTAAATTGATATACAAACATTACATTTAAATAAAAAATATTTTATTATTTATTATAGCATAAAGTATAAAATGGTTCAAAAAATTTGATCTTGACTTTTAAAATCAAAATGGAAATTAGTTGAGATATTTGTAACTTATTTCAAATCTGATTTTATAAAATTTATTAAGTCACATTTACCATGACTTATTGAACAAAAATATCAAATTCAAATAAAATAAAATGCTCATTTTCATATTTAAATAATGGATATTGTAAAATGTTATAATTTTATACATATATTTTGTTATTTATATAAAAAATTAATTTTATTTAATTTTATTTTAATAGTTTAATTGTTATTATAAAATCATTTTCTCATTACTTTAATATTTAAATCTTTTATATGACTAGAGTCTATTAATTAGTGATTAATAATCACCAATATATTTTTTATTTTTTATTTTTTTTTATTTTTAAAATTAACAACCAAAATGACGTCGTTTTGGTTGTTCAATTTTTAGCAAGAAAAATGACGCGTTTTAGTTGTTATATGGCACATTATCCCTAAATCTAATCTTGAAATTCATTTGCTATCATTCTTGAAAATCAATTTCTCAAACCTAACATGAAGTGGCTAGATTTTTCACTTAACTTAACATATAAAGGCTAGATTATTGTAAATTTCAGTTTTTCCTCCAATGTGTTTGTTTATCCTTTTCTGTGTGTATCAGTCATTTCTTGGTTCTGTTGTTAATTTATGGCTTTGTTTGTTTCAGTTTTGCTTCTTTTCTTTTTTTGATTTAGATTAAGAAAGTAATGATGCAATGATGAGATGTTTGTTTGTTTTGTTAGCGGGTTTAATTGATTTTATGTGTGAATAAAATGGTTTGTTGTTTGTAGTTGTTTTCAATGAACTAGGGATTTGGGTGTCTTATTAAAATTGCCTTTTCTTTTATCTTTTCATCAATTAGATTATGTGAATTTGTTTGCTAGTATTTGCTATTTTTTGCATTATATTCCTAGTTTATATTTACATTTTCTTCATTTCATTCTTTGAAATGCCCTACTTAGGCATTAATTCGGCATAATTTTTAGGGTATCAAATCAGGTTCTATCATGTACTTGTTCGTGTTTTGCAATTTCTCCAAACATAATAAGATGAGCCTCCAAATTTATGACATGCTTAACACTTTTGCACACATTCTTTGCTATCTCTCCTATCTGTGATAATCCATCTTGCACTAGGAGATTCAATATATGGGCACAACATCTTACATAAAACAACTTTCTAGAAAGTGCAAGTTGATTCTTATAAGAAAGGTTATCTTTAAGCATTCGATAGCATAATCATTATAAGTAGCATTATCAACAATCAAAATCCATACTTTATCTTCAATTTCCCCATCAACAATCACAGTGCACTTTTGCAAATTCTAGTTAGAGTCCACAAAATGATAAGTTACAACCATATATGAAATCTTTTGGTTGCTAGACTTCCATAAATCTATAGTCACACTTACTCTATCAACACTCTTAAGCAATTTAGAAATCTTCTTTTTCTCTAACTTATAGCTTGTCATACAATCATTCTTTATAGTTGCATGACTAACCTTTTGAAAATATGGAGTTGCAGTCCTCATCAATAAATTGAATATTTCATACTTTGTAAAAAGAAATGGTAACTCATGAACCATAATCATGTGTACCATAATCTCCCTTATTCTACCTTGATTATATTTGAAATTTTACACCACATTTATAGCATCTGATTCTTCTATAGTCATGCTAACTGTGATTTCTTTTTGCCCCTTTAATTGTAATTTCCTCTTATGATAACACTTCAAATGTTTAAGAAACTGAGAAGTTAAACTAGTCTTGTTGATGGTGAGTTGATACTTGCAATGAATGCATTCCACTTTTTTTGAGCCATCAGAAAGAGTAATCTCTTTAAATTCAGACCATGCTTTAGATGTCTTCTTCCTTTTCTTTGAAAATGGATTTTCTTCTTTATTTTCTTCTACATCTTCTTTATTTTAGTTTCAATATTTTTAGCATCCTTAGTATTACCATCATCCATTGTCTCATTCATTATTGGGCTTGTATAAGAAGCTTTTATAGACTAAAAATTAGAAATCTCATTTAAATTTGACATTCTACAATTATATAAAAATGAAATAAGTTTAAAATCAACCTTAATAAAAATCAAAGAATAGCATTTAAAGTAATTAGAATAGCATATTTAATATTTGAAGCAATACTTGATATTCGTGCATTTAGATTGATCCTAATCCCATTATGTTAATGGAGTAAATAAAATATAACATTAGAAAAAAATAAAAAAATAATTAGGAGAAAAAATAAAAATCTTAGAAAAAAATAAAATAATAATGAAGCAATACTTTTCAATAGAAATATTGGCTATGTCATTTAGAGAATAAAACAAACATGAAAGCTTATATTTCTATGCATTTACAACTCATTCATATATGTGCGAGCAACTAAGATAAATTATGGGGTTATTGGTTACATTAATGTTGTAAATCCATCCCCCTGAAACATGCAAATGTATAGATGTGGATTGTAGCCTCGTACGGAATATACACAACAATATTTACACACTCCCAATGACTTAAACCCTGTTCAATCACATTCACAGCTAGCCAAATAGCTGAATCACTTAAATTCTCCAATTGCATTAATATGTATGCATAAAACACAAACAAGTACATGATAGAACCTGATTTGATACCTAGAAAATTATGCCAAATTAATGCCTGAATAGGGCATCTTTGAATAACAAAATGAAGCAAATGTAAATATAGACTATGAATATAACACAAAAAATAGCAAATACTAGCAAACAAATTCACATAACCTAATTAATGAAAAGACAAAAGAAAAGGCAATTTTAATAAGACACCCAAATCCCTAGTTCATTAAAAACAACAGCAAACCATTTATTCGCACATAAAATCAATTAAACTTGCTAACAAAATAAACAAACATCTCATCATTACATCATTACTTTCTCAATCTAAATCAAAAAAAGAAAAGAAGCAAAACTGAAACAAACAAAGCCATAAATTAACAACAGAACCAAGAAATGACTGACACATAGAAAAGGATAAACAAACACATTGGAGGAAAAACTGAAACTTACAATAATCTAGCCTTTATGTGTTAAGTTAGGTGAAAAATCCAGCCATTTCATGTTAGGTTTGAGAAATTGATTTTCAATAATGGTAGCAAATGAATTTCATGATTAGATTTAGGGATCTTGTGTATAAAATTATAACATTTTACAACATCCATGATTTAAATATGAAAATGAGCATTTTATTTTATTTGAATTTGATATTTTTGTTCAATAAGTCATGGTAAATGTGACTTAATAAATTTTATAAAATCAAATTTGAAATAAGTTACAAATATCTCAATTAATTTGCATTTTGATTTTAAAAGTCAAGATCAAATTTTTTGAACCATTTTATACTTTATGCTATAATAAATAATAAAATATTTTTTATTTAAATGTAATGTTTGTATATCAATTTAGAAAAAAAAGCATTTGGAGTTGAACTTAATATACCAATAATTATAATTTCAAGTCTTAGAGTAACAATTAATTGTAGAGCTAATAGATTTCAAATAAAATATTATAATTAATTATTAAAAATTTATATTTAATAGATTTTTAAAAAAAATTCATCCATAATATAATTAAAATTGAAATCCAAAGCTCAATAAAATATGATTTGATTTCAAATTTAAATTTGTAAGTCCTAATTAAAATCACAGGAAGTGTTTATCATATAGTCTCCATTATGATATAGTCTTCCTTTTAATTTATTTTTTTATTTGAAAATATCATTAATATTATCAAAAGGTAATTATTGATGAATTATAATAACAAATATATTTTTAGTTGTAATATCTTTAATTAATTTAGAATAATTTTACTTAATTTTATTTAGTAAAAATATAAAAGTATAGAGATACTTTTTTAATATAATTCTTGTATACTTATTTCAATTATTCATTCTTAATTTATTAAATCATATTATTCTCTTATCCTGAATTATTGCTAGTTTTACAAAATGACACATTCATTAGTTAACTTATAAGTATTATTTGTATTGAAGGTTTTGTAATGTAAATAATTTATTTGTTATAGGATTATTAAATCTAATATGACTTGAATCTTATGATTTTAAGTGTCATATCAATATATCTTATCTATATTAATAGTAATCAAAAGTGTTGATTTGACAAAACTGAGTAGATTTCCAATAGTAATTAATACATATGGATATATGAATGAATGTATGGATGGCATGATGATGGTTTATGGACTTAGCCAATGTGGTTGAGCATATGCATAATTTCCATTTTTGGTAAATAGGGCCTGTGAGTCCTGCCTTTCCTTATTTACTCTATGTTGTAATTATCTTCTCATCCACTCCCCTCAAATGTAACTTGGGGTATTCTTTTAGAATAATTGTAATTAGATTACATAGGGTTTTCAAGATGGAGGACAAGGAGCCAAATAAGGAAACAAGAAGGAAGCCAAAAAAGGAAATTTTTCCTAAAGAAATTGTAATAGAATAGTTCTTTTCAAATTATTTTAGGGATGTAATTCATGCATATACCTTGGTTTGACCTAAGTTGACTTGCTTGATGGCTCTAGCAAGTCAATGTAGTATACAAGTCCATAACCATCATATTATAAATTGTTTATTCATGTATGCTATGTATGAGATGCAAAGATATATGA